>VZRE01009554.1:127571-291262 GCA_013396775.1 Cephalopterus ornatus
TCCAGGAAAACAACAGTGTTTAACCTTCTCAGTTCTAGAAGAGCCTGTGTTAAATCGATATGTTACACTTTTATCCTCATAGTGATACATGTAAGTTGTATTCAGACATCCACCTATAAATAGCTGTGACATATCCCTTATGTACTGTTGGCTGTGTAGCCCGTCGGCTCATCACTGTTTTGTCATCCTCCAACAGCAGAGCAGCACGAATATTGTGTGTACTGAAGGTTGTATCAGTAACACCAAGGGGGTTGAAATCACATCGTCTGCTAGTCCGCTGTTTACACTAGTGTTCATCTTCGATGTTCCACTGGAACTTGAGGGAAAAGGGAATTGTGCTTTTTAGTTACTGTTTCTGCTGGTGGGTTACTCAATTTGTGCTGTTTTCCGCTCCACTTACGTACACGGGGCACCTACCTCGGAGGGCCTACGTCTCACTGCAGCTGCTGCAGAGCTCACAGAGCTCTCTGAGGCACGGGCCACATTTGTTCAGTGTGAATCTTTTCACAATATCAAGGATTTCTCTGTGGAAAAGAGGACAAAATAAGCCTCATGTCGGCTTCAATGACATTTTAAAAGTAGGCATCTCAGTAAGATTTCTCTATTATATTAAATATGCATGTATGTCAAAATGAAAAGTTTATGTAAAAAAAACGTTTTTGGATCATCTGGTGTTCTCCTTTTTCCTTAAAATTTGCTTCACAGGGAGTGCTGGGAGAAGGGCTGTTGCGGTGTTCTGTTTTTGAAACAGACTGTTCCCAATGTTTGTCTGTTGCCACAGCACTAAAAATCAATTTCTTGATTATCACTGAACTACGGCAATTTTAAGCCTGCTAGGCTATGCAAGCAAAATATTCTGCTTTCTAACTTGATAATTTTCACCATTATCTAAATGTAAATGTGTGCTCTTTCTGATTGTGCTCTCACTTTTTACAGAAAACGCATAAATAAAACAACTAGGTTTTGTTTGTTTTGTTTGTTTCTAAGTTGCTTGCCATATATTTGTTGTGTCAAAGGACAACTCGGGTTGGAACAGACCCTGACAGATCTTTAGACCAAACTTTTGCTCGAAATGGGGGCAGTTATAAGGTCAGACAAGGTTGTTCAGGACTTTTTCTGCCTGAGTCTTAAACCTCTGAGCACTGAGATTAAACAGTCTCTCTAAGCAACTTCCGTCATTGCCTGCCTGTCCTTTTGGGAGAAGAAGTGACTGAATAAGCCCTGATCCTTCAGCCTCCCCTCACAGGGCAAGTCCTCAAGCCTCAGGTGTCCTGGTAGCTGTCCCCTGACTGTGCTTCAGTTTCTTTCAAGAATTTTTAAGGTAATATGCATTTAAAAAAACCAAAACACTTCTGCTTTTTAAAGTCTCTATAATAAATAGCCATTATGTGCTTTTAGTTGATGCCAGTATATATGAGCATTAATTTTAATTTCCTTTGTTTTGTTTTGGCTTCTAGCAAATTGTTTTTGCAAATATCTCAGGCATCTCTAAGAAAGCAAACTTCTGGTCTTGTGTAGAAACTTTATAAAAATAAAAAAAGATTACAGTAGAAGGGATGACACAGACTTGAGATATGACCGAAATACACAAGGGCTCCTTAGCTTTACTTGTGACTGATACAGAGAAAGCAGGAAGAATACAATAGTTCAATGTCTTCAAATTAAAAATTTAGCTGGAATTAAATCCAACAGAGAGGAAGCATTTAAAAGGAAAAATCTCTATCTGTAGCTTCCTGATTTTTAAGTCATTTTGATTTCATAGGGTCAAATCTTGATCTTGAAGCATCTGTTTCCTGAAGGACTTCAGTCCATGAGAAGGACACAAACGCTGTTTTAGACACAAATGCAAAGCACAGCACCCTGAAGACCTCTATGAATAGTTAACTTCATACCTCCTTGCCACCCAGATTTAGAACAATATATCTTTTAATTATATGTCATTTTTGTTTCAGCAAAATTAGTTCTACCTCAAGGAGATCAATATAAATCCATCTATAAAATAAAAACCATGCATAGACAGACAAGCCTAGCCAGAATTACTTGCACTCCAAGAAGATCCCCCAGCTTTCCAGTTAGCCCATTTGAGAAATGTTTTGCATTTCATCCCCCTGCCCCAAGTTATTTGTTTAGAGAAGGGCTGTACAAATCCATGAAGCACACATTCTCTTTCTTAATTACCTACGAAACCTGTGTATTTTACTGGCTTCTAATTTGCTTAACTGTGAAATAGTGTTCCAATATCATTTAAGATATGAAATGACAAGTTAAATGCCTCACAGTCTAAATGCATTGCATCAATATTCCACAAACAAAAAAATCTTGTATTCTCACCAAAAATTACCCTACTTTCCTTCCCTAAGACCTGCATTTCACTTGTTCGTGCTGATTGACGTTACCTGTAACACCACTCCTTAAAAATTTCTTATACCTTTACCCATCCTGTGTTGGATTTGTCTGTGGTTTATGTCAGGCTGCCAAGTTTTCCAGTTATCTGGACCTCACTGTTTACTTTAAAAGCATTAACAGAACAGTAGCTTCCTTTTGTTCCTTTTCAGAAGCACTGACTGCCTGCCAAGATATTCAGGCCCAGGGATTTGTATTTCTTGACCTTAACTTTTTCCTAGTTAGTCATGGTAACCATTTTTTAAACAACTTTTTTTACTCATATGAGACAGATATCTACATTTTCTTCAGGTTCTTCTATGCTTTCCTTCTCATAATGTACTGTGGCATTCTTTTAGTTATGATATAATTAAGCTCTTCTTTTTTTAAGTAAAATTTCTATGTGGTATACCTAATATCAGCTTTTCCCCTGAAGTCATCTATCTTTCTGGAAAGCTTTTTTTCCTCTCTCTCTTTTTAACCTACTGCAGCCTTCTATCATTCAAAATAATGTGAGGTACCTAGAACTCCTTCATAAGGTTTTATTACATGTTTACTGACTATTATTCAGATTTCTTTTTATTGGTTTTTTTAAAATTTAATTTAAACCATAATAACAATTACTTCAGAAGAAAAGTCCTCTCTCAAGCATGAGAATATGTTCCATTTGTAACAATAGGTGTAATTGGTTCATGAACCATTGCAGTTCTAACTCTTAATTTGAGGCTGTTACTTATTTTCTGCCTAAGTTATGCCTTGTTATGTTAAATAGAAAATGAGAGTGAAAGAAACTTCAGCAGATATTTCTAAAACATGCTGGTTTCTCTATTGAGAGAGATCCCAGAAGAGAAGCGGGAAAGCTCCACAATAAGGTGAAAGAAACAAATCAGTGTGTAGCCTTCTACAGAAGGAATAGAAAATGAGAAAGGCTAAAAGGAACAAAACCCTAAGAACCCACAAACAGTGTGATTGCCTCAATGACATTTAAAATAGATTTCTGAAGCCTCCCAAATAGGGAATTGAAATGTTACCTTGAATTTTAAGCAGTACGTATTTATGCTGAGGAAACATAATGATCACAATAAAACTAGTTTCATAATGGATTTGTTCCTTAAACTGCTCAAGATAAGCAACAACACAAGTTAATGTTATAAAACTATTGTGTATTAGTTATACCTATACTGTTATAGAGCTGCTGTTCTGCCTCCTATTTACTAGAGATGCCAGGTTTGAGGGGCAGTTAGAATAGAAGAGAATTGCTTTTTCAAAGAACGCTAAAATATGGCCTCTCCCTCTGTTCCTCCAAAGTTTTAGTGAAGTAGTGCTGATCTTGTAGTTTAATGCTGTGAAAAACAGCTTCTTCTGACCTTAAAACGTTTATTTTGAGAAATAATATTTTAAGCTTTCAAAGCCATAAACTAAGCTTTTAAAATATAGACATCATTTCTAAATAGCAATCATTTGTAAATAACAACAAAGTCTTGCTACCCTGACTTTTAAATTTAATTTAAAAAAAAAAATTCTAATCGGTGGCATAAACTTGCTGCAGACTTCACTACAGCTAATTTTCTTTGTATCAGTGAAGAATTTGGTCAGCTCTGTTGAAGATGCAAGTCATGCACCATTGTTGGTGTATAGTGCAGCCTCCTCCATCCTCCAGGTGTGCGTAGCATTACACAGAAGTAACCATATGTTCTATTAGCTGTTTGTAGCTATTGTTCCAGCAGGAGACATAAAGGCAACTTTAAGTTCCTGGATTTGAGGAAGGTGTATATGTTTAGAGAAATATTGACATTAAAATCAACAAAAATACAGAGGGGGAAAAAAAAAAGTTCCCTAGGGTTCTTACAAGGGGTTTTTTGTTTGTTTGTTTGTTTATTTGCTTATTTGCTTTCTCCCTGCTGTAATTGAAACTGATTTTTTCTGCAAATCTGCTGTGCTTTAACTGATTTATACTTGTAAATCTTGCTCCATGAAGTGTCAGGCAATAATATTGGCTCAGAAAAGAATCTGCCAGTTATGTGAATGTCCATACTATAATCATACACAAGAAGACAGATATACCTTAGTTATAGTTTTGCAAACACATAATAATCATCTGAATTCATACAGAAGTAGACACTCGAGTTTGTTCATTTTCTGCAGTAACATATTTAAAAGTGGGACTACTTGGATTGCCATTCACATACCACTAATCTTAAGAGTCTAACTTGGCACCAGAATGTCTTCAAAGAAGGAGAGTGCATGGTTCATTACTGCCTCTGAATTCATCATCCCTAACACTGCACAGCTTGGGGCATGTCGGACTTCACAAATTAAACAGGTAGTCTTGATCTGTTCCAGGCTGGTACACCTGCAGCAGAAGCACCTGGTGCACAGAAAAGTGCCACCGGGGATTCATTAGGTGGCATTTTCCTTCTGAAGCAGCACTGATTAACTCCATGCTATGCTAATGAGCTGCTGGAAGCACTATCAGTCAGCAGGATGGGGAATGGGCAGATAGAGAAGCTTTAAGGATAGTATGAGCTTCTGGGTTTTGATCAAGTTCTTCACTTCTTAATTGAGGGGTTATTGATGGGGGTTTTTTTAGGTTTTGGTGTTTGTGGTTTGCATTTTCCCCTCTCTCTGTGGTTCTTTAATATTGTGCTTAAATACTTTTTTTTTTTAAAAAATAATATATTATGCCGCTAAAATAAAAAAAGTATATAGTACTGAAACACACTAAACCATGTTGTAATGTTCTGTCCTGCTTTTGCCCCTGAGTTAGCTTTACTTTGCTACAGGGCATGTCTGCTATTGTACATAGTTCAGATTTACTAGGAAGGGAACATTAGAAGGCAACTCATCTCTAACCTCAAACTATAATTATGGGTGCACAGTGTACCTGCACAGTCTTCCTCCACAAGTGCTGCAGTCAAACCCTCTGCTCACTCAGAGCCCCTTGGACCCTGGAAGGGTTGTGCATTATTGATGTCCATGTTGGTCAGTCTGTTGTGCCAGAACTACTGGGGGGTTTATTTGCAGCTTTGCGATAAATGTATAGTAATGCTTTTCAAGCCCAGTAAGGAATTAGACTGATAGCACAAGATTGTCCAAAGGAATTGCACCCCTTCCCTTAGCTCAGTTTAGCAAAATTTCCAGCCTCTCTTAGTGTTCCTAACTAGCTACACATTAACAAGGACATGTATAATGCTGTCTGTATCTTCTGCTCTGTATTAATGTACAGATAGTGCTGTATAGTGAATATAGAAGTATGAAGGTCAGACTTTATAATTAGCTTATCTAAATAGCATGGGCTTATGTTAGTCACAGAACCATTAATGTTGGAAAAGACATTTAAATGATCAAGTCCAACCTTTTTTAAGGACAAAATCAACTTCACTTTGAGGATGACATCAGCTTCCTTTTCTATGACACAAAAAAATCTCCAAAGACTCCCAAAAGAGAATTCAAAATTTTTAGCTGGTTATACATATATTTGTCTGCACTAAAAAGCTGTGTTTTAAACTTTGGAAGGAGTTGATATAATCCTATTTCTTGACTTGAGTGAATACCAAATTGAATTAATTGATATCAAACAGGGGGGCTTTTGCTTTCTTTCAAAAGCAAAGAATTGAATCGCACTACCAAAAAAATGAAATGAGAGATCTTTTGGTCAATGCCTTGTTCTGATATAAATTCAAAGCATCGGTGCAGTTTTCCATTCATTACATCTTCTTGCCATCTTGGTTTTATGAAGGGTTGGCAATATCTGGGATTTACTGTTGTGACCAAAGGAGGAATAAAATGTTTGGACCTTGAAGAGAATGGTTATTTTGGAGAAATCTGCTTTGAGCTCTGAAATGAAAGACCTTACCTCCTGAACTTCATATGTAGGGAGGAGATGACGGGAACTATTTCTTGTACACTTGTGTGTTTTACTGTTTCTGTTTAATTGTTTTTGTTTTTTAAAGAAGGGGTGGAGGGGGGGGAAGGAAGGAAGTAGGGAACAAGATCAAAATGTAATAAAGTGCATGTGATAACCTGCATTAAGATATTATCTAAGTTGAAGAAATTAGTTAGTTCTGTATGGAAAGAGTTTCTTTTCCTATTAACACTCTTACTACTAAACATTGAAAACCAGTTAAAACTAAAAAAAAAACCCAAACAAAGCAAAACCAAAAAGCATACAACAATTCTTAAAAAGAGAATCTGTACAATTTAGAATACATATCCTTTTTACCATATTAATTTGAAAGATAGATGGGGATATCAGTTCAAAATGGGTGTCAATCATCTGTAAAAAGCTACTGTATAATATAAACAAAAATTAAAAATATGGATTAATTGGCTTTACCTTTGAAGCACCTAAAAGAAGGGAATAACAATTGTTACAAATGAGTTTGTGATTTGTAATTTTGGACACACTTGAATACATTTTCTCTTTGGGCAACAGGAACATTGATTTAACAATTGAAATCAGTGTAGTCTTTGCTATTGGCTCAGAATAGACCAGAATTTCTTTCTCTGAGCTTATTGGTACATGGCTCAGGGACGAGAGATTTCTGAAAAACGGCATGATTAGGATGAAAGCAGGGAAACTGTATTCATTTTCCAGGGACCCAAACTTGCTGTATTCTGCAGTAATATGAGTTCAAGCATAGTATTTTCTTATAAAGTTGCTGTATGCATTGTACGTGTACCTGAAACAATATTCCTAATGGAAATGATAATTAGAAATGGTAGAGGGAAGTTCTACCTTTTAAAGAACTTAGTTCTAGTGATCTCATTCTGATGAGTTTATTCTAACTAATGGATCTGTTAATTAGTGTTTTAAAAAATGGAAAGTCTTGTTTCACTTTAACTAGCCCATTCAAAGGATTTGTTCCTGAATAGAAACCCATGATACAGACTTGCCTGGATTATTCTTCCTGAATGACACCTGGAAGCTCATCAGTGAGCAATAGCAACTTGGAAAGACATTGATTTGAATAGATTTACCAATATACAAAGAATATCTGGTCAAACTTGTCCCAGTGTCACTGAAATTTCAGCCTTGAAATGCCAGAGAACATCATAATGCTACTTTTTGTGTGTCAGTGTTTTCCCATGATCACAACTCAATGTGTTACCCTTGCAGGGCAGCTGGAGATCAAGAAGGACCTCAGGAGATAAAGTTAGCAGCTTCTGATTTAGTATTCTGAATGCTCTCTTGGTTCAAATGGTGGAATATGTTGAGAAATCAGCTGTGGAACTGTAGAACCTGCCCAGTTGTCAAGGACAACTTCCCAGGGCAACAGAGGTCCACTGAGTGGTCATTTGAACAGTGATAGTAGTTTGCTCGACTAACAAAATAACAATAGTTATTGTAATAGTTAGCTAACAAAGCCAGCTATTTTCATTCATCACACAAATGTTTGAGTTGATCTTGAGATGTCCAGAGATGTACAGAGTTCATTCCTGGAGTGGAAGAGAATTGTCTTATGCACAGAGACCAGATGTAAAGGTGGAAAGATCTACTCTTTGTTTTGCTTTGATGGTTTTTCTATGCCTTTTTTTCTACACATAGCTTCAGTGCTTACTCTTTCAGCTTTGAGTGTACCCCTACCCAGAGATATGAGTTCCAAGAGAACCCCTCAGAACATTGAATCCATTACTTGTTACCGATGAGATCTTGCTGCCAAAATACCCGCATGCAAATATCTCTTGATTGACTTCTTTGCTCCTGTTTAGGTTTAGCATTTGGAGTTCTTTGTGGTTTTGCTCTTTGCCAAGGCTTGTGAATCCTTTTGTGTCAGTGACTTGAAGATCACTGGTCAAAATGAGTCAGCTCAGTCGTGAAAGTAGAGACACTCCACGATCAGCCTTGTCTGTATGCTTGTATTGAGCTTAATTTTTGTTTAAATTTTGTTTCTTTAATTGCTCTCTGGGAACCAGGTTGAATTTGTTCCAGTATTCGTTGAAGGGTCCCTCTAAATATGCCTTTTGTTTTTATAAGTTTTCTAATCATCTGCCACTGGTCTCTGTTGGAGTGAGTTACCAGGCTCTTAAGTTCCTTTTGCCTTTTTGCTCACCAATCAGAAACTTTTATGTGGTCTGTTAGATATTGTAACAAAAATGTTCACACAAACCCTTTATCATAATGTCAACGTGCCATTTCAGTTTTACTGCCATTATTTATGTGGAGGAGAGAAAAGAGCTGCCTTGCAGTTAGTTAGACACCTGTTAAACAAGTTTCAGGGTCTTGGTACCTGTAGGCCCTTTCTCCAAGAGGGGGATTGAAAGAGCAAACTGCAATTTAAAACCATAACCACCAGTAATGATATTCAAGGGACTAAAAAAGGAGTTTTCTTCTTTTAAACAAAACCCCTGCGGGCAGTCCCAAGCACGTAACCAATCTCTTATGGTCTTATCCATTTACTTTTTGTTATGTAAATGTTTTTTGCAGTATGAATGTCTTAAAATGTTCATAGATGCTTGCTGCAGATCATCAAATTCATGTTTTGTTTTGTGGGGTTTTTTTAAAGAATAAAATAGTGATAGAAGTTTGATAATAGGGGCATTAGAGCTTCAGTTGCTGTACAGCAACCACTGTGCAGCACAAAGAGAGGCAAGCCAGATATCTTCAGGAAAGGTATAAAAATCTTAAACATCTGGAAAAAATAGTTGCATCTCCTTATTCCACATTCCTATCACTTTAGCTAATGTGAGATATTTCAATAACTTATGCAGCTGACCTAAATTTTCATATAAAGATAGTATTAATAAACAAGATTTTTTTACAGTAGTGCTCAAATGTGAGTAATTTCTAGGTATTTATGCATCCATAAATAGAATTTCACATTCTGCTGCTGGACTACTTTCTGCCCAGTGTTTTGGTTCATATTTTCTTCCTTAAAACATAGCACAGTCTTGCTTGTAAAGGACAGTAAATCTCTCAATAAATTCTGAAAATAAATCTTTCCCATTTTAAGAAGTTTGTAAGAACTAGTGACTCCTCAATGCTGGATTCTTTGCATTAAATGAAATGTTTTAATGGGGTTTTAGTACATGTATAAGCATACAAACTAATATTGCATGTTGCAGAGATGTGAAATCTTATTAGGAACAAATTCTAAAGCGGTTGTTCATTACAAAATGAAAAATTAAAAAAAAGATCCACTGCTATTAATGGAAGAGTGGCTGTGCTATGTGCAGTGTGTCCTGCTGCTCCACAGATATCACACTAAATATATGCATTTAAGGGATTTCTAAGAGCCTCATCACCACGATATTAAAATGCCAAACTTTTTCCCAATACGTGTCACAAAATATATGTGGTAGGAATATTATTTCACATGGAAGTTGTGAAATAAAAAGAAATACTATTTTTAGGCCTTTTCAATATATTTTTGGTATATGTTTTATTTTATCTTTCCCAGATCCATGTTCACATTTAATTTACCATTCCAATGTTAAGATATAAGTTCTTAGGGAACATACAAAATAAAATTCTCAACAGTTTTCAAATTATTTTTTTTTTCATAGATGTAAAAGGTCTTTATGACAGTGACATTTGTGTGCAAAGCAAACTGGTCAATGCACCTGATATTCAGTACAGGTGTGTAACAACATGCAATATTTAGTGTGTTGAAAAGTGGCAGGGGATTTCTGTGTTAAATTTAGACCTAGAAAACTCAGCAAAACTAGAGCAGCTTAAGTTGTTAAGCATTAATCAAGGGTCTCCACAGTGACAGGTCAGTACTGGAAGTGCTAATTCATGGGGGGAAATTACTTGTTGTTTCATGGGGGTAAAAATACATTGGTGGAGGCAAGGTAGACACAACTCCTTTGCATCACGAACCTTTTTCTTGGGGATAGGAAAATGGAAAAACTGAGGAACATTGGATCATGAAAGTGAATTATAACATTTAAGTGTTTGGCTGACTTATCTAATGGAAGAACTTCAGAAGTTAATCACTGATTACATGAAACGGTCCTGAAACCTTTGCTGTTCTTGAAAGGTTCAGAAAACAGATGAGGGCAAAGCAAAACATCCATTCATCTGCGTCACAGTGCAAACTCCTTGAATGCTCGTACCCATAGCTCTATGTAAGTAGTGTTCACTTCTCCAAAGCTTTAGATAATCTTAAATAGAAAAACCTGAAATATCACAACAATATTATGGAAATAAAATCAGTCTGGTGTGTCTAAAAAACTACTTTTTGTCTTTGTGTGTGACCCTTAAGGTTACTGTATGTGCCATAACCAGTTGTTTCCTGCAGAGTTCATGAGCACAGAGTTGTCTTCTATATGGTTCTTCTATTGGCAGACATGTCTGGAGAAGGAAGGCCTTGCTTTACATTTTCTCTTCCCTCACTACTCGTCTTGAACTTCATTTTTCCAAAGTTTGCTGTCTGATCTGATTTGTCGCTAATTTCAGGTCAGTTTGTGCCATCATCTCTTACTGTCAGTGAATAAGAATAACAGATTTGGGGGTGAATTTGTTATGATTGAATATATGCCGCTGATTCCAGTTCACCACATTGATGTATTTCCCTTTCATGTATTTATGAAATGTAAAATTACTCAAAAGCAAAAAAAAAAAAAAAGTCTTGTGATCTACTACCAACTGATTAATGATCCTATCTTGGAGGAAAAAGGATCCATTTTGGACCAAATGTATTATTTAATGGAAAAAAAAGGGTCAAAGACTGATGTTTTTGATAGACAATTCCTTAGTGGCAAGTGCCAGCTAAAGAATTTGCATTTGAGACTATTACTTGATGAATAGGCATTTTTAACAAGGAAAAAGTTTTCCTTTTGTCTGGTTTTTCAGTTTCATTTCAGTGGACACGTGCATGTCATCATTTACTGGTGTTTCATTGATTGTTTTCCTCCATAAATCCTGAGTGAAGTTACAGATCTGTGTGGTGCTAACAGCAGTTCAGGTAGCAGGGATATAAAGTCCTTTCCAGGGAAAGGAAACTGTCCTTATATAACACGGAAACAAGCAGCCAATGGCTCTTACACTGTCACAGCAACATGTGGTTTAGGTTCACAGACAAATGTATAAGGTCATTAGGTATTTAAATGTTCAAATGTATAGGAGTCAGTTAACCTGCACAATTAGTTTTTTTGTCCCTGGAGAGGGGAAGACTTGAAAGGACCTCATACCACAATTTCCTAGTACTTAAAAGGCACATGCAAAAGACGATGGAGTCTCTCTCTTTCCGAGAAGTTACACGGAGAAGACGAGGAGTGGCACGTACAAGATGCACTGGGACAGGGTTTATCTCAATACAGAAAATAAAATTTTTACAGTAAGAACAGATGTCCACTGGAACAACCACTTCAGGGACGTGGTAGAATCCCCATTGCTGGAGGTTTTCAAGCTGCAGATGGGCAGGCTGCTAGGTAATCTGCATTCCTTTTCCCATAAGAGGCTGGACCAGAGGATTTTTTGACGTCACTGTCAGCCTAGACTGTTTTATGATAAACAAGAAACAGAAGAGAAAACTGATTTCAAAACTAGTCTGCTTTTTTGTTGTGTTCATGTGGGGAAAGTTTTCTTATAAAAAGAAAAAAACAAACAGTTGGATAGAGGTAAGACAGCTTATTACTTCTTCAAATATTTGGGATATTCATTACACTCTATGTAGTGAGCTGGAAAATTTTAAGAAAAATTACACTGGCAAAATATAAAACCCTAAAAAAAAGAAAAATATTATAAAATTTATGTAATTTATATAGTTAAATTTTTGAGGAAGTTCTATAAATTGGGAAATCAAATATGAGAATGAGAGGAAAAATTGTCAATATTCAATTAAAGTAGGAAAAAGCATGAAATGCAGTTTAGTTTTTAACTTGTTTTCCTTGTCTTTACTGTTAAACCAAAGAACAATAAGTGGGAATTAATGTAAAACAAGGGACTTTATATTAATGTATATAACACATTATCATAGAAATTTCCGTCGGAAAGTGACCTCTAAGTGTGGTGATTTTGTTAAATCATTTCTGTATATAGCATACTCCAATGTACTCCAATATGTTTTCACTGAAAACTTTTTGATAACTCCACTTCTTATATGTGTGTTCCCACAGGACTTTCAAATAAAGCTAATGGGAGGACTGTAAAAAGTAGTAACCCTGTCAGTATAACTGATGGGCCATCTACTTTTCTGATCAACACATGCACAGGCAGTTTTACTGTAGGGGGGAAAAAACAACAAAATCAAACAAAACCCTTGTGATCCTAAAATAAAAAAAAAAAGTGCATTTTATGGAACAAAAAAGTAGTCAGTGCTCACCCAGGCCTCTGCTTCCATATACCTCAAATATAAGGATTTTCTCAGAGCCTGTCTGCACTGTTATGTGGTATAACCCCATGCCCCTAGTCTGTTTTCACCAGTGAGTTTTCCCATCAGACTGAAATCCATTTATAGTCCATAAATTACAAAAGAAGGGCTGGTGCATGCTCTTTGTACCAACTTTATTTCTGGGCCCAGTGGGGATACCTGAGAAGAAAACACAGCTATTAAATGTTTTTATTCAAGACGTGGTTATGCCATCTTAAGATTTTCTCTCAAGGAAAAAAAAAACACTTAGAGGTCATTTACTGTCTGAAGAGTGTGAGATGGTAAGTGCAATCTTTAATGCATAATTTTTCCTCTTAAGCTCAGTTGAGTTCTAAGCAATTTTCTCTCTCTGCTGTGTAAAACTGAACACAGTATGAGTATGCTACAAATATGTATCTTAATCCAAAATACGTATATCTGTCTGGTCTTAATCTTAGTGCTAGGCTGAATATTTTAAATAACCGATATGGCATTTACATGTAAAGTCCTAGAAAAAGAACTTTCAGGTTTTGAAGTCAAACACTAAAGTTAGACAGAAGGCACGATTAAAGTCGCCACTCTCTTTTGGTGTTGTCTTTGTGTGAGCGTTGCTGTGGTCATTCTTACATAATCATTTAGTGTAAACCTCTTTATGAAATCTTAGCATTCATCACCACGCAGGGGAGAAAGCATATGCTAAATGGGGAACTACTAAATGATTCTTCATTATGTCCATCATTAAGTAGTGGTGCTGTATTTTTTACACACCATCGAAATGCTGCAATTTATATAGAATTATTAATCTCCCTCAAGGGGTTTCTTTGGTATTTATCAATACAATCTGAAGGATTCACAGTATTTTATGAAATTAGATGAACAACAGCATGTTAGGTTAAGTGACTGCTTTGCCTTTTGCCTCGCAGAAGTGAACTTATGTGCAGTAAGTTTATGGCTCAAAAAACACAGATATTACATTATGTTTTAATTTGAGGTGCCCAGTATTTCCTTTTAAGGTGTCATTGCACCACTTCCCTATTCAGGTGATGAGTAAGATGAGTTTCTCTAGATTCACAGCACAGTATGCACTGCCTGACATGGTACACAAGGTTTTATGGTTTCTTGTAAAAGACATGCTCCAGTCCCTTAATCATCTTTGCTGCCCTCCGTTAGACCTGCTCGAGGAGCTCCATGTCTCTCTTGTGCTGAGGAGCCCAGAACCAGACACAGCACTCCAGAAGTGGCCTCGTTAGGGCTGAGCAGAGCAGCAGGATCAGCTCCCTTAACCTGCTGGCAATGCTCTATCCTTTTCCTGATGGTTTGTGAGCAGCTGCCAAACGAAGGATGTAACACCAAGGAAGGCATTGAGGGAGAGCTTTCTGGCAGACTCTCCCTGATTCCAGCAATGTTGTAGAGATGTCGGCATGAATTTAGAGATGTGGTTATGGTTGTGGTAGCTCCTGGCAGATTTTTTTCAAGAGTTTATTTAAGCAGTGTATATCCCATAAATTTTAAAATTTCAGTGCAGATTCTGTTACAAATACTTTGATTTAGAAGGCACGTACCATGAAAATAGCTAGCTTCTTTGACCTGAGAAGCAATGCTTACAGAGTTAATAGGTTCACATTATTTTATGACATGCATTTAATTTAGAGTGGACCATCATAAACTTTCTATTTACCTGATTTCTCTGAAATTAAGTTTGCTAGACATTACATATAATCAACATTTTTATTACTTGTATTCCGGGCAGCTTTCTTATTTTGGAAAATGATTTAATAGATAAATGAGAAAGTATTTCAATGATCATTAGTAAATCTGGCACTGTGACTGCTGAGATCTGAAAGAGTATTGTTTAGGAATTTCACGTTGTTTTTAGTTACATTGATAAATAGCTAGGAAAAAAAAAAAGTACAGTATATTCCCAGCAACCCTTTTAAACTTTGTAGTTATTGAGGTTGCTTCTTCTGCTTTTTGTAAAATTTATAAAATTGATTGATACTTGCTTCCTGAATATGAAGATTTAGAATATCTTTTACTGTAACTTGTTTGAACTTTTATCCAACTTTACGAACATACTGCAAAACCAAACAAATCCGTGTCTGGGTTTCTTTAGGATGGCTCAGATGAATACAAAAGTGTCCCACTATAAACACAGACAGAGGTATAACTGTTGCAATGAAGCTGGTTATGTTTTATGACATTTCATCATTGTTTTCCTTCCTTAAAAACATAATTTTATTGAAATAAGGCATAATGGGCAGTGACTTAGAAATCTGATTCTCTAGATACTACTGCATTCAGAATGACAGACCAGCATAAATGTTGCTGGCTGCTCTGTCTCACAGTGGGGTAATCCTACCGATGGTCACATTCCAGCAGCCCAGCCAGGTTTCATTCACCTCATTGCTCCTTCCCTGCCCCATAGTCCCCAGTGGCCTTCTGCCGCCGTCCTCTCTGCTATGGCTTGTTTTCATGTCTCCTGTTATAATTGCATCTGAGAAAAACTTCTGCACACAATGTGCTCTTATAATGATGCCGTTAAGTAGAACCTTTTTCCTTTTCCCCTTCCCCGCCCTCTCCAGGACAGTGGTTGTGTCACTGCCTGTTATTTACAGCGTGCGCACACCAAATACCAGCAGCAAGGAGGATCCTCATTTTCTCGTTCCTTGCAGTACATTTGTGAGCGAGTGAATGTGTTTAATTGTGGTTTTATCCGAGCTAGTATAGCTGTGCAAGGTTGTTAGACATGGAAGACTGCTTAATGCCAGTTTTGTCCCCACCGAGGCTCTCTGAAGACCCCGTTGCCTGGAAACGCCAAGGGCAGGGTACCTCAGCGGGCATCAGCAGGGTCTGAATGTTTGCAGGGGAGCTCTCGTGATCTGTAATTGCTCAGAGAAGTTGGTGGTACTCTGAGTTTCCTTTTCCATCGGGGAAGAGTGGCTTTTCTTTTTTTTTTTTTGTTCTTTTGTTCTTCCTGTTTTCCTTTTAAAGTTCCTTTTCCTTCCTTTCTCACTTATTATTTCATATCTGTGATGCACTTATCACAGTCCTGGTATTTTATGAGTGCTCTTTTAGGACTGATTAATTTATTTCTTTTGTCTGTTAATGTATGCAGTGCATAAATTTAACATGCATCCTATTAAAATCCCTTAAAGTGAAATTACTTGACTGTATCTTTGAACTTTATTTGATATGCCAAATACATTTTAAAAAAATGCATGAATCTGAATGAATTCTTCCCGCTTGACCAAGTGTGATTTCCTGCTGAAATTTGAATGCTGTATACTGGAGCCATCCACAGATTATTTTGACAGCTTGAGTAGATTTCCAGATGGTGTGTAATCACCATTCCTTTTTAAATCTGTTTTTATAATGGTGATAATTAAGAATTATTTTCTAGGACTGAATAGTCTGGACACCCAAATTGAAAATGGTCAAGAAAGTAGCTGGCAACAAAGGGCTGAGCTAAAATTTATTTCAGTATAACAGGACCATGATTGCACCCTACTTTTAGATGAAATGGTACTGTGCTAATTGTTGCACATGGGAACAAAACAGTTCAGTTTTGTGTGTTTTCTATAACAGAGAAAGGAGGCAGAAGTAATATTTTTTTGGTTTGGTAGATTTTAGATCAGATTAAGCTCACTACCTGTAAAATACTACCTTCGGCAGTAGAACCTCTTTAGGTATATACCACTATGCATGCAAAGGCATGTAAAATAACGAAGATTAATAGTCAGATTCTTCTGAAAATGAAATACATGACTACAGGCTCAATCCATGTGCAAGATGAGTGACTGAACTTTGTTTTTCTCTTGCTTTGTAAGTATTTATGCCAAACATCATATTTATTCAGAATCACAGTTATTAGTTATATAGCTGTAATTAGCCACTGCATTTAATTGCACACCATTATTTCCATGTATTTACCTAATTAAAGTAGTTAGCTTGTATGCATAAAACTGTAATGAGAAATTATTATACTGTGGAATGGCTGTCTGTTCTTGTCTGAAATCACTGCCATTGTTAGTTTTCAGCAGCAAGCCTTATGCACAAGAACTTTTTTCCTTGCTGTTGAGGAAGAAACTTCAATAAATCAAAATGCTTCACTTTAATCCTAGGTAGTCCTGAGGTAGTGGTAGAAGGAGGAAGATGACTTAAAAACATCTAGATAGTTTAATAAATTCAACATGACTATTTTAATCCAGAAACTGCTAATTTAACAGATGGATATATTATCTTTCCAGTGACCCTTGTAATCCTTGTAGTCGTGGAGGTTGTTTCTTCTGCTTTTCATAAAATTTACAAAATCTCATTGACTGATACTTGCTTCCTAGGTATTTATTTTAAGAATTATCCACTTGAAATGGGTTGGATAGATTGCAATATATCATACTGTTCTCTTATTAGACAAATATAGAAGTAATATTGATGCATGTAACCTCCTGGTCAAGCTGTGACTGCTGCTGCAGTGTTCAAATTGCCCAATAAACCCAGAAAAGCCAGGAAAATTCAGTCACGCAAAACCAAACATGATCGAAACATAGCTCAACTGAAGCAAGAACTTTGAAGGAAAAAATAATGCTTTTTGGTTCTCTTGGAACTGATAATTTAGCTCTGGTCTCAAAGAAATCTCTCGGTAATTTTTATGCCCATTTCTGAATGCTTAATTAACAAATGTATGCATTAGCAATATGTATAGCCCATTTCCTGGAAAAGGCATTGACTTGCCATAGGTCTGCTTTGCCAGTGCTGCAAAAGAAATATATCTGATAATTTTTGCTGGGAAATGGCTTATACATTGATCTGATATACACACACTATTGATCTTCGAGACGCCTTAATGGGATTAAACGGAAAATATATTTATTATTTATAAGACTGGAAAATTTCACAGAGGAGGGAGGACCTTAGTTGTTTTAAAAGGAAAAAGGTGTAAATGTGGCTTGAGTGAAACTGTTAATGAAGAGTCTGAGTGAAACTGTTAATGAAGAGTCTAGAAAGCAAGGGATGAGCATAACTGCTTTGGGTGCCTGGGTTTTGGAATGGTTTTATTTATTGTATCCTCTGCACAGTTAGAAAATTTGTAGGAGCCAAAAAAAAGAAGGCTAAGGTATAAAAGTGTTTGAGGCAGTAATGTTCACTAAGTGCACTCATATTTTCTCTCCCTAAATTAGGGTTTTATCCTTTGCCAATATATGTTCACAGTTACAGCAGTTTCTCCAGTAGGATCACAAGAGGAATTAAAGGGCTGCTCTTGCCTACAGAAATGTTTTTTCCAGGCTGAATTGTGGGAGAGATGTAGAAGAAGGAGGAAAGAAAACAAATAGTAAGGGGTACAAAGGTCATTGTCTTCAGCAGGGAGTTTCTAGAAATGTTCTGTCTATTGTCATTTCTCAAGGTCTGCTACAGTTCAAATAGTTCTCACAACAAGCTGACAGTACTCATTGTGAACCAAACAGTGCTTTTGCTGTAATAAATATAAATTCATTCCCGAGTTACTTTTCAGATACCTTTGTCTTTTCACCTTTCGTGAAAGTTATTTTGTTCACTTTCATAATTCTTTGTTGGAGAGTTTCTAGCTTTCTGTTCGCTAGACCTCAATCAACTGTAAAAGGCAAGAACGTGGCTTAGGGAAGACCCACAGACAAATAGAAGCCAACAGTCTGGAGCATGCCTGAAATCCATATATAAGAAAATAATCCTGTTGATCTGCTTACATAAATATAAGTATTATATTGATATAATATCAAACAATTTATATAAGATAATTAAAATACAAATATATTAAATACAATCTAAATATAATAAATAAATATAGGTTTGGAATCTAAAATGCTTTTATCAGTTAACATCAAGCATTGAATTTGACATGATAGCTGATGTGAAGTATGAAGAAGTACCTCTTCTAGTATGAAGAAAAGCCTAACCGGTATCTCAAATTTCCTTTTAACTAAGCTCTGCTTTAAGGAAGATTAACAGTTGCAGACATGTTTGTTTAGATGCACTAGAATACAAGATACATCAACACTGTATTTTTAAAGGAGGACATATATTAAATGAAATTACCTTTCAAAACTGCACTTATCTTTTAAGTCTGAAACAGTGAAATTACTTGAGCAAGCATAATTTATTCTGTTGATGGCTGTGTACACAACATAATCTGTAGATTGCAGTATCACCCAGTCTCTTTCCTTTTTCTAACTCAGTATAATACTCTATGCTATGTCTAAAAGTAAGGGTCTTTACGAAGTGGTTTGTTTTCCCAGAAGTTAATGTGAGTTCAGGAGTGGGTGACCTGAGCTTAGTGCATTAGTAAGTTGTACTGATAAAGCACAAAGTATTCTTGAACTATGAAGGGCTTTGCAACCAGCACTACCATGAGAAAATTTCTCTTCTGACATCGAGTTCAATTTTTTAATCATCTTGACCTTGGACTTTTCAGATTAAGCATGGGTGGTGAATGGTAAGAACTTGAGTTGGACTGTGATCCTTTCGGGTCCCTTCCAACTCAGGATATTCTGTGATTTTCTTTCATTTCACCATTCCCTCAAAACAGAAAGCATTTATTATGGTCTTTTTTTTTTTAATACGTGAGCATGTTTTCATTGTCGTGCTTTGTGTATGTTACCGTGCTTCCAATTCATCAAGGACATTTTCTTACATTAATAAGGAAATATTGATGATTGGATGTTTTTAATAATGGCAAATGGGGTTTATTTGCTTTTCCAAGCTGTGGGCAGAAGGTGTATGTTGAAATTATGTTAATTATATATTGCACATAGACGTGGAGTGTTTTGTATAATCAATTAAAGCATGGGAGAAACTATGTCATTTATAATCATATCTTAGAGGGAAGATATGTGTAAATAATGAATGCTATAGGAATGTTGTCAGTGGCTAGCTCTATTTCTGAATGTTAACACTCTGAAGACTAATTTTCAAGTACTTACTATTCTTTTGAAGGACTTAAGAGAAAATGCATTCAAAAAAAGCTATTGATCATAAGAAACAAACCAGCAAACAAACCTTTGCATCGAAATATTGAGAAATGTATAAATTTGTGCACAACCCTTATCTGATAATCTAGGGTATTTCACAGTAGCTTACTTAGAGTGCAAAATTAAATAGAATTTCAGTCCTTTATTAAAACCAAAATGCCTACTATATCATAGAGTCTGCCAAATTGGTATAAAAGCTCCCACAATTCGGTAGATTTTGTGTTAAAATTGAATTTGCCAAAATTGAGCCCTGAATAAATCAGTCTGCCTAACCTTGTCTCTACTTTAGCTGTATGTGTGATCTATGACTGGTATGTTAAAAAGAAAAAAATCACATTGTCATCTAAATATTCAGGCTCTGATCCTGAAAAGACCTATGAATAGGTTTAATTTTAGCAACATGAGAGACCCAATGGCCCCTTAGTTGTGTAATGAAATGCTCAAAAATAAGCAAACATGTGTAATAATCTTTGTTAGAAAGTGGGCACAAGGAAGTCATAAAAATGGCAGTCATGTTCATGAGAGCTAAGCATCTTTTCAAATTGCTGTAACAGAAAGGGCAAATTTAGCAGAAAACAAGTCGAAGTCATGATCGGGGAATAGCTGCAGACTTAATTAGCTTGTTTTTAAAGTGTATATATACCAGAAAACATTTTCAATGTCATATCACAGAAGAAAATATGAATATAGAAAGAAATTAGCTAGTGACTGGCTTTTTTTAGAGTGTTTTTTTTGGGTTTTATATGAAGGAGGAGCACATTGTTCCATAAATTTTAGGTATTTTTGGGAAGAATACTTGTGTAAGAAAAATACTCCCAAAACTTACAGTGGATGCATGATGAATTTTACAGAGATTTGTAAGTAAATCTGTTAATCAGTCTGTATAGAAATTAATCTGAAAATATGTTTATGAAACTCTAGCATGTGTGTCATATTCTCTTTTGTCCCATATGATTTTCCTAATGGATTAATAGACGCTTTTCACTTCCTGTGTGGTTGAGATTAAAATCTTGTGAATAAGACCACAATGGAGAGCACAAATTGCTAATCAAGATAATTTATTTGCAACTGTACTTAACTGTGGAAGATTTATATAGGTCATGGGAAGGGTTAAACCAATATCTTTATTACTTTTAAAGTGGATCCTTGGCGACCTCAGGGATAACAGGAGTGATCACTACTACTCTGTATTTATGGATGCAATTTATAAGCACCAGCTGCAGTGGTGGCGGTGAGTCTGCAGTGTGAAACAGTGTTCCTGGGAGCTGTGGCAGCAAACCGCACAGCCTGCCCTTTTCTGATGTGTGTATGGATGCACTTGCCAATAGAGACGGAAAAATCCTTTCTGTCATGGCCCTGCTGGACACTGAAGCAAGTGGGCAAGTTTCCTCCTCGGGATTTTCTTGTCCTGTATTTCTTGCTCTGCCCAAGAAAAAAAAAACAACCAACCTCCCCCAAACCAACAAATCATGCCTCATTATGTTGTAAGCCTGTTGCAAATTAAGGGGCAGGTCTAAATAATACTGGTCCTGCCTTAATTTGTTAGTGCCCTGGGATGGGTTGACCTTTGCTGAACACCAAGTGCCCACTGAGCTGCTTTATCACCCCCCTTCCCAGTTGGGCAGGAGAGAGAAAATAAGATAGAAAATGACTTATGGATTGAGATGAGGCATTTGCTTAAGCAAAAGCAGAAGATTGCATGTGTACAAGCAAAGAGAAAATATACAGGTTTATGATCTACTTCCCGTCAGCAAGCAGTGTTCAGCCACTTCCTGGGAAGCAGAGTGTCAGCACGCAGAGTGGTTGCCCTGGAACATCCTAAATAACAAGTGCACTCCTTTCCTTCTCCTTTCCTTACCTTTTAAATTTGATCTGACATTGTATGGTATGGAGCTTGTGGAGAACTGCTGCCCATGTGATGAACTCACACTGGAGTTTGTGGAAGGCTGTCTCCCGTGGGAGGAACCCCGTGGTGGAGCAGGGGAAGGACTTCTCTCTCTGAGCAGTGGCAGAAACAACGTGTGATGAACTGATCATAACCCCCATTCCCCGTCTCCCTGCACCACTGGAGGAGACAGGGTAGGGCTAGGGGAAGGTGTTTTTGAGATTTGTTTTGCTTCTCATTATCCTTCTCTGATTTTGTTAGTAATAAATTCATCAATTAACATCCCCAATTCCAGTCTCTTTTCCTCATGATAGTATTTGGTGAACGATCTCCCCCAGTCCTTATCTCAACCCTTCTCAACTCTTTGTTATATTTTCTCTCCCCTGTCCAGTTGCAGAGGGGAGCAAATAGAGCAGTTTTGGTGGGCATCTGGCATCCAGCCAGAGGCAATCCACTACAGTCTTTTTGGTGCTGAAACATAGGATCATGAGGGTTTTGATATGAGGATTATAACTGGGACAGGTAACGGGCAAAACAAGTACTGAACAATGACAGAGAGTGGAACAATCATGGGGAATTTTTGTTGTAAATGTATAATTATAATTTTCTCTCACCTGTCCACTTGCAGTGGGGAATGATAGAGTGGCTTTGGTGGGTCCCTGGCACCCACCCATGGTCAAGCCACTACATCTCTGTTGAAAAATGAAGATTGTCCCACTGCAGCAGGGTGAGAGAGTCTTTGCACTGCTGACAGACTACACAAATATCCTTAAACATGCTCATTCTGCATATACAGCTCCCACACAGGGGTGATGGGAGCTCCTTCCATCTGAGCTGGCAACCACCTGTGTGGGCAGTCCTGGTGGAGTGGCATGGCATGGCATGGTGTGTCTCCACCTCCAGGCTCTCCCTTCCGTAGGAAAGGACTTCTCTGCACCAGGAGGCAAGAGGATGGTCCCCTGACAGCAGTGGCAGTGCTCCACTTCACTGCGTGAACCTGACAAACTGAAGGATGGGCTTATCTCTCTTCCAGTGTCTAGAGGGGCAGCATCTCAAGCCTGCTTAAGAATGAACCATCTGCCTGGAAATACCACCTTCTGGGAGAGTCCTATTTAGTGTTCATAGATGTTTTTAACTTTTACTCAGCTAATTAAATGGCCAGACCCAAACTGCCTAAATTGGGTTATTTTTAGCGTTTAAATACCACAGATGATATGGTTATGCTACAGACAATCATTACAACCAATCTGAGATGTAAAGTAACTTTTTAGAAAAAATCCAACATTTCTTATATGCTATAAGAATAAAAGGAGAAAGTATTTCAAATATAAATTAATCTAGTACAAGCTGACAAACATTCAAACCACTAGATCACGTTTGTATCTAGCATGTAGAGAAAAGGTGGGTCAGCATCTTAGCTATCTATTTTTATACCTTAACTTGAATTTTCTTGTAATATTGTCTAAGAATGGAATTTCATAAGATCTTTGCCCTGAAAAAGACTAGAACAACTGAACCATTGTTCTCTAGTAAATTTAAGGCATGCCTTCTATTCAGAGACAGACCCAACTGATGGCTATTTAAATCAGCATCAATATACAGCACTTCATTTACTGTTCTAATTCAAGATTGTTTTCAATGCTGATTCTGCCTGATGAATAGAGGCAGGCAACTGTTTCTACACTACCAACCTTCTTAAAATGTAGGTAAAACAAATTCAGCCCATACGTCATTTAATATTTCAGTTCATATAGCAGTAAACAGTAAATAATTTAAGTTCTGTATACAATTACCCATCCTAGTTTTCTTTGAGCTTGTTACTGTGTTCTTGTCTTCTACATTCTAATTATCTATTCTGTGCAGATGCTCTGCAAAGCCATGAACATGCATACCATCTGCATAGGCCTTCATTTCCAGGAGCAAACTGCTCCCAAGACTAGTTCTGATCAATTGATGGATTGACAACTGGTTTGCTGATCTGTGCCGTCTAAAATGTGCATTGCCGGGATTCTTTTTGCAGTTAATAAAGGGAAAGGTTATAACAAAGACCATACACAAATATTACTCTATTTTCCTGCAACGTGCTTGTTACTGCTGCAGCTGTTCGCCTTGCTGCTTGAACTCTTAAACAGCCTCAACAGTACCAGTAAATCAGCCTTCCTCAACTTGGAGTCACTAACTTAGGAAATGGTGTGACAGTGGCTGATTTGGTTATCTTCTCTCATCACAAATGTCAGGTGATAGGAGTGAGGAGAAGGCAATGGAAGATCATAGGAGTTTAGCTAATATTTTATAGTTATACCTGTAACTCGGGAGTGGCTGCAAAGTTTTGTTGAGCTCCATTCCCATCCCTTCTGACTCTAATCATAGCAGTATCCCAACCTGGAGTGTTTACCAAAATACAGATAGTGATTCAATGTTCATAGAAGTGTTAACATTATAAAAGGACTTCCATAATCAGGGTTGACTATAGTAACTAATTCTGAACAGGAAAATGCTGCAAAACTAGTGAGAAATGTGCCCCTTTCTTTTGCTAACCACAAAACAAAGGGGGAAAATGGTACTGCAATATCATAACTCTGTTTTACTGCCGTGGGGAAAACACACACACACAGAAACACACTTGTGTATTTTTGGTGAGGTTAAGGAAAAAAATTGTCTGCATACATATTAATCATTTTATTAAGAGTCTCTCTAAACACAAAAGAAAAATGTATCTAGCATGAGGATTTTGCAAATTACTTCTCAAGTGGGCATGTGGAATTCTTCAGGTGGCCTCTGATTAATTCTGTTGCCACCTGGGGTTTTGCATGGTTTTGTGTCCTTTGCATGTTTTGGTTTGTTAACTTTAGCATTTTCTAATTATTTTTTTCCTTAACAGTTTGTGTATTTGTATTGCATTTATAATGTCTGAGGACTAAAGCTAGGGAGCTGAAGTGGAAAAAAACAGCTGGGAATCTCTAGTAAGTTCTACAGAAACTTTACTGGGAAATAGTTTTCAGTGATCTCTTTTGTCATCGTCATAAAAACTTGTGTGAAGTGCATGTTTTATTACAATGTTTGTATCTTGAGTAATTACTACAGATAGTTGCTTTTTGGTTTTTGGGGGTTTTTCCTCCTCTTTTTGCTTCAATCAGCAGACATTTTAAATTTTCATATAGCATGGTAACTGCCTGGGCCGATTAGTGTGAAATTTGGCTTGCATTGATGAGCCAGATGAGAAAGGAATACAAAGTAAGTTTTATTTCTTATATTACAGTTATAATCCTTTCCTGCTGTAGATGTTCAGATGCTCTTTAACATGAAAAAATCAATAACCATTGGAATACGAGTTTAACAGAGGCCAATTCCATTTAATGACAATCTTATTTTGAGTTAATGTTTTATTTTCGATAAAAAGAACAGTTTGTAGACATGGAATTGATGTTTTGGATCAAACCCCAGGTTTCTTTGTGTTCACAGATAATAAGGACCCTGGCCTGGGATGCCAGAAGTAAAGATCTGAGTCCTGCTTATCTGAGGCAAAATAGTGGGTTAAATACAGATTCCTCTGAATTATTCATAGAGCCTGGATCAGAGTCTCTTGCAGGCCAGACCAATCCTTTAACTTGTTGACTAGGCAAGTCTGTCTTTTCTTCTGAATATGAAACTTTGTGATAAAGCATGTTGGTCTTAATGCCAAAAGCTGGAATGTTTTTGGCTAGGTAGGATGGCTTCTTACAAAAACAGCATAAGTGTTTTCATAGGTTTCTCTGTGCCCAAATGACCCTTGTGTGAGGACACCTCCTCAGCTTAGAGCAACCATGTGAGCTGATTAAGAGCCTCTGAGGGAAATGCTTAACTTCACTAGAACTGGCTGAAGTGCTGCTTAACCTGCCAGAGGACAGGCATATGGATTAGCAGTATGGTTCTCTCTGATAGATGCCTGAATCAGAGGAAAGATTTTTTTAGCTGTTAGACACAGATTCCATGTCATAGGATTTATTAGTTTGTATACAGTCTCCTTCGTTCTTAAAGAGTTACCTAAGGGATGATGGACAAATGGAATATCTATAATGGACTGGGCTGGAATCCATGTGGCATCTGCTGCATAAAAACCTGACAGCTCTTGTAAAACCAGCTCCTAATTTTGGTATTAACTGAAGTATCTATTGACAGGTTAGTTGGCTTTCATTTTGAGGGATAAGCTTAGGAGGTCATTGATTGGCAACGAGTTGTATAAGGCTGGTCACTAAAAAGAAATTTTTCATTGCAGCACACTAATGAAGGAGAAATTCTATTGTCCTGTTTTTTAAAGAGTGAAATGGTCTTAGATAAATACCTCTGTTTTAATTTTCTGGATATCAGGGCAGACATACCCTGCTTGTTTTAAAAGCCCCACCTGTAATATTAGTGATTATTATTTATGCACGTATCATTCATTGCAGGAAGCCCTGCAATTCAGCAACTTCCATTTAATTAATTACTGAAGTCCTTCCTAGAAGTGTTCTAAATAATTTGGTGTTCAGGGTTGCTACAGTATGGACTATGCAGTTAGCAATGCTGCTGATCTGCATTCAGCTCCTATTATTTAGGTGCTTTTGTTCAGGAAAGAATGATATCAAGAGACAAAACGTCGGAGACAAAGATCACAGAGGTGTTCAGAAAGGGACAACTTCTGGGACTTATCCAGTGAGAACCAGGGAGAAGAGAGTTCATTTCCCACAGGACTGGGAGCAATCAGAAACTCAGTATTTGCTTTTCACCCAGGTGCTGGTGGGCCCCAGAGCAGCATGGGAGCATAATTAACCTGTGGATAATAAGGAAGGAGGAAGGAGTGGAGAACACGGAGTAACCGATCTGCACCGGTTCTATGGAGCGTTTAAGTTCTTCATTGTGGGAATGGAGGGAAATCAAACCTTCAGTGTTAAAAATTGGTCGTGAACGAGTTTTACAGGAAAAAAAATTGCATTTCCCACTGTGTTACCAGTAACATAAGCAACCACAAAACAAAAACAGTGGCCATAATGAACAGTCAAATTTCTAGTAATATAACAAAAGCAATATTTTTTTCCTATGAATTTGTGTGGGAATATTTTCCAGCCTGAGAATTGTTCAGTGAAGAAACTCCCAGGTAATTTTCAAATGTTGAAGACAGCAGAATTTCAAGATCTTCTTGCTGTTGAAGGCCTTGAGCAGATGTTTTGAATCCCACAGTGTGTTCATTTCGTGTCCCCCTCCTCCTCTTCCCCGGTTACATCAGGAATGGATTAAGCACTTAGGACGAACCCCCAAAAATATGCATTTATATCAGTTTCAGATTATTCACTCAGCTTTAATAAAAAATCAGCCTTCTAATGTCAGCTTCTACTTACAGATAAATAGCTCTCACTGTGAATCAGCATTGTATGGCTGTGAGCCAAATGGTCAGTGAATTCAAATGCTGAGAAGATGACCCTGTTGTAATGATTCCACCTACACTGAAAACCAAATTGATTTATGAAGAGGAATAAATTGGCTTAACAGTGGACGTGATATGAAGAGTAAACTGTTGTTATTTTCCATTATTCATTTGAAACTATCGATGCAATTAAATATCACTTACTTTTCTTTCCCCTGCCAGAAAACATGGTATAAGAAATAGAAACAAAAATAATTATAGTCTGGCAAATGAGCTGAAAGTTCTCCCTTTGTTATCCTCTCAGCATTACTTGGATCACAATGCGTGTTTGCCACTTTCAATCTCATGTGCCTGTTGATTAGTGCTAGATACTTATGTACACACACCACTCGTTCACACCATGTTGTTTATTGAAAATAAAAAATGAGCTTTAATTTTAGGAAGACCTTATTGTGTGGAAACTATGAAACATTGTCCACCTAACAGAAATGTGCGATTTATTTTTCTCTTAGATGAGAATCTGCTTTGTACAATTTATCAGTTCCCCCCTGGAAAGACAAACCATTTTGGAATAATTTTCCCCACTGAAACATCTAAGGTGCTCAAAATAGCAGGAGCAGTTGGCCAATAAAGCAAGCTGAAGTTCAAGTACCTCTATGCCCTATCCCAATGTTTTAATTTCACCTCACTAAAGACAACCAATTTTATTTTCAGAGAACATGTTATTTGGCAGGCACTTTCCTTGTTACTTATGTGACTTTAATATGACAGAATACTCTAAAAGTAGCCAACACCCGTATAACTCCTGACTAAAATGATCCTTAAAGGAAAGCTGTCGTGTTATGGATCAGAAATTGAGTCATTTGAGCTCTATGTAACTGCAGAAAAGGAGGATGAGTATTTCTTTACTCTTAATAGCTGCAGTTTTGCTTATTTCAGCTGGGTTTTTTTATTTATGAGTTAAACATACTAACCTAAACTTTTTTTTAGCCTCTTCTTTTCTCTATTACTCCAGTCCATTCTTCCTGATTGGGAATCACTTTTTGCTCTGGTAGATAAACACACATAAACTTTGATCTTCAGTTTACACCAGTGAAATGAATATTACTTGGACTTCTTTCTTCTGTGTGCTCCTTTATAGAATTGGGGTGGCGGGGGACTTTTAATTATTTAAATTTTTTTCCCCCTCTAACACCTCTAGAAGGGAGAAGCAGATCCCTGCACAGTGGTGCCTATCCCCCAAGTCCCCGCTAATTTAATCTCATGCGGCAGAACAAGGTGCCCAGGGATGTGCTGCAGGTGAAGCCTGTACAGGACTGAATTTCGTGCTCAGTGATTACAGCACTGAGGCGTGAACCTGCAGCAAGGGCAGGGCAGGAGGCACGGTGGGGATTGCCAGGCAACCACGGGGTGGGGGGATGTGTGTGTATCTGGGATCCTCAGGGCATAAAAGGGGTCCAAATGCCAGTGTCTCCACCGTGTCCTGCTGTACAGCAGTCCGTGGATCGCCTCTGATGGTTCTCAGACTTTTGGGAGTGTTGGAGCAATTCCTCTGCTTCAGCGTATGGGAAATATAAGCAGGGGCAAACAGCTCTCATGTAGCCTGTTTAGAGTGTTTAGTTGACCCTCATGGGAAGCTCTTTCCATGAACGTATCTTAATTGTTTGAATCTCTAGAATATCTCTTGCTCAAAATATATAAAGTGTCTCTAGAGCTATAGCATATGTCATATGATACATGATTTCTTCTTAATTAAACGGTGAAGATATATGCTCATATTTTTGTCTACATAGTTCCGCATGCTCACCCATAACCTATATCAAGGAGTTCTTTAAACTTCACAGCATTTGAAGTACCTTGAAGCTGTTATTAAAATATTTTTATTTACACTCTGTGCCCCTAAGTGCACTCTTGCTTTTAGTGTACTCACAGGTTATCAGACTAGGATGCCAATGTTTTTCTTTTTGTGCTTCTATTTCAGATGTTTATCTCTCCGTGGGTTACTTCTGCACCTTTTGGTTTAAAAAAAAAAAAAAAAAAAAGGAAAAAAGAAAAAAAGGAAGAAAGAGACAGGAGAAGCACTATTTGTAGGAATAGTGTAGGGGTGGAAGGGAAAAAGTGATCCTTTGATCTCTATACAAGGGGTATAATTACAGAACAATGATAACTTTTGTCTTCTTTTAAGCCCTGGATTAGCGTTTTCTGTATTTTGCTAGATTATACATGTTAATGTACAAGACAAATCTGGTCAGTCTTCATTAAGGAAAAAAATGGACAAATTTGAACAGCTTCAAAAAACATTTACTGCCAGAACAATGCCTGGAGCACCTTTTCATGGTTCTAACAAGCCTGTTCTAACAAAGTGAAAGGAGAACATTCTCAGCTATATGAGGTGCAAGTAGAGGCAGGAAAAAGGTTCTTCAGCTAAAGAACCATATCTGCAATTAGATAGGAAGTTAAATTGGAACTTAGCTTTCAAACAACCCAAAGAACATTATATAAATCAGCATTTCTCTTAAAGAGTATACAATGAATGTATGAATGCCAAATTTGTGTAAAGATATAGCTCTGATGACTGAGGATTTTCCAGGACTGCAATTTTTAGAAATGAATTTTTCCTTTTTTTAGCCTCAATTCTATAGGTATAAAGCCTTTGAGATAGCTATTACTCTTTAGAGAAGATTTCTTTAGGAAAAGCAAGAAAGTAAAGTATCTTTCCTGAAAATTCTCTCTATAGATATCTTATGGGGAAATGTAATGCAATCTTTCAATTCTATTAGACATGTTAGCCTTCATACACAGTGCTGATTGAAAAAGCTTCTTATCAATACTTGGTGTTTTTTTAATAGACATTCATTGACCAATTCTGTTCTTCTTTGCAATAGGTTTAGAAGGAGATTATTTGTCACTTCCATCTCATGAGACTTGTCTAACTGCTTACTGACTGTAATTTGCTATATACTGTGTTTTAAAAAAGATGAGAATGAAAACTAAACAAACACCTCAGTCATGAAGTTATATTGAGCTGTCATCAGAGTTGTTATGGAGGCCAAATCCTATGGTAATTCAAGCTTGGTCAAGATCAATATATGGCATACTTGTGGATGCAGTTTCATCACAGCATACTGTAATAATGAGCATAAGAGTTATGGTTAATATTTAATATCAAGAGACTGAGATTGTCTCTTGCCTAGTATTCTTGCTACCATGCAGTGGGAGATGGAGGAGCGAGCAGGAGAGTGCTTCATTCATATTCATGTTGGAAATTCACAGAGACTTTTGTCCGTAATCCTTTCCAAATGGTTATGCTTTTAATAAAAGAAGGTGACATTCTAAAGGATCTGGAGAACAAAATAATCTGATTTATCAACTAGAGGAGCCACCAGTAAGTTTTATTATGCGTCCTTTCTTCAGCTAAATGATTTGTGTCAGGTAGGTCATCTCCATTTTTCACATTTTGGAAATACTGTATGAATACCTCAATGAAATTTGAGGAAAAGAATTTCATTAGGTAATTAAGAAAAAATTGAATTATCATACTGATCTGGGTGGCATGCCAGTTTGTGCCTCTTTGAACTAACACAGCTCAGTTTCACGCTCTGACGCTGTTTTACATGGAGCTAATTTGAGTGTTTAGTACAGTTAATAGAGGCCAACAACAGAATCCTGGTAAGACTTATAAGGTTTCAAATTCATATAAGAACTTTCTAGAGAAGGTTTCAAGTTCATCTCATCCGTGCCTGGTAGGTTTGGGTGGGAGAAATAACTTGGAGCCTTCTTCTGCCCTTTCTGATTCTGGTCGTGTTGGTTTTTCTTACTGATCATCTGAACCAGAGTTAGTGTAACTTCTATTCATATATTTTTTTTCTTCTATTATTTGTCTTGACTCTGAGCCCTATGATTGCCTCCAAGACCTGACCTTTTCTAACAAAAATCTTTTTGTATGCATAGCATATTCCTAAAATGCAGTATTAATTTGCTCAAGTGAGGAACTCTAAATTTTGTATAGTTCCAAATTCAACATGATAAAATTTGCCAATGATCCCGTGGTTAATTTGGAATACTCTTAGTGAAAAAAAAATTAGTTTCTAAATTATATATTTTTTAATATTAAGGGGACTGAGAAAAGCCTAATAACAGTTCAGAATTTCCTCTCAAGGCGGAGTTGTACAATGGTTTACGTTAACTCCGTCTCACAACAAAGTGGCTTAGAACTATCCTTCTGTTTAACGTAGCCTGAGGATTATAAAGTCCCCAGATGTCAACTCCTTGATTACAAGGAAGCAATTAGTAACAGAATCTAAATTTATATTCCTCAAGGTGAAGAAATAAAACCCCAGTGAGAGTAATTTCTGTGGGCTGCGTTTCAGAAGAACGTACGCTTTGAACAACAAAAACCTCTACAGTGTAATATCATTAAAGTTATAGCAGATAGTGTTGCTATACTTTAAAATAAATAAATCAGTAAGGCTATTTCATCATTAAAAGCACTTCTAAACAAGAATATGTTTTGATAATTTAAATCATGGAATTTAAAATGGAAACATTTTTAAACTTTTATCTGTTTAAAAATGTAAAATGAAAAATTTAAGATAACCTAGTCAATCTGTCTTTAGAAATTCTTACAACTTCATTGCCAGCTCTCATATTTACAAAGATTAAATTCTGAGGACCGGAATTTTTCCCTATGAAAAATTGTCCTTACCAGATTTCTCCCTATGAAAAATCTGGCCTGGTGATATTAATTCAGTTTATTATTTCAGAAAAGATCATTAATAGTTTGGGGTTTTTTGCATTTAGATGTGCTGTCATTATCAGGAAAGCTAAACGAAAAACAATACCTTTGGCAACTACTGATATTAAAAATTCAAGAATGTAGGAAAAGTATGAATTGATAGATGCTATAAGTGTGCTATGGAAATCAACTATTTTATGGAGAGTTTTATGATCCTTTTTGGTAAGATGCAGTTTGATCTATTGAACTGCATAACTAGGATTTAAACTTAACCCTGCTTATTAAAGGGTAACTGTTTCCTTAACCCCTTATATACTCCAAATTACTTTAAAGTCTTCTCTATTCAGACAGGCTGCTGTGCAAGGTACTATAATTTGGATTTGGTAAGGACATCTTTCCCTGAGTTTCACTTGAGGTCCTAAGTGCAATATATTCCACTGTTTTTAAGCAGTTTTGGATTAGATGCAATATCTTCAATGTAACTCGCAGATATAACATTCAGAAAACCATTCCTGAAACCAAAGATAGTAAAACTAAAAAAAAAAAATTATTATTATTCTAGAATCTCTAAAATAGAGGGGAAGAGGATAAGAATATTTTTAATCTTTCGTGTTTAATCTTTCTTAAAAGAGTTTAATTATGAAAAAAAAAATCCTTATTATCATTACTACTAAAAGAGAAAAGAATAGCCGATCCTGATAAGAAAGAAACCTTCCAGAAAGGACTGATGTTCAGCTCATTTTTCTATTGTTGTTAAGACTTCAGCTTATTGAGGTTGTGTCCAAGAGCATGTCTTGTTGGTCCATCCTTGCCCCTCTCCACTCTCTCTTCTATACTGGATGCTCTTAAAATCCCAAAATTTCTACCTGTAAACTTTTTACTTCCTTTAAAAACTTACACTATCACAACAATCAGAGCACTTTACAATTATTAGACATTCACAGTATGGCTTTGTGTTGCTGCGTGCTTGTGCTTACACAGGGTATCTTTTGCATAAATAATATGTTCCCTGGATCTTGAGGATCCACCACCTAATTATTTCATTTCCTATTTTGTGTTTGCAGTTATCCAGATGTAGCATCCATGTTGTTTGTCGAGGTCTTCTTTCTGGTGGTTTAAGGATCATAATTCAAGCATTGCACTGTCTATTTGTCCCCGTAGATCTGTAGACAGATTAAGCATCCTGAAGCTGTGGCCTCTTTTGTGATGTAGCTTTTTTTTTTTTTTTTACTTTCAGTGGTGGTGATGATAAATATTTAGTGAGTGACTTATTGGCTTTTTGATTTCCTCCAACTTTTTATCTACTTTGTGGCATTTTACTAGTTTTTTGGGATTTTTTTGTTTTTGTTTTTGTTTTGTAGATGATTACTCCATATACTTTGAAGTGAATAAAAACCAGTCAATTATGTCTGGACTGTAGTCAGAGTTGAGATTGCAGCAAGTGTAGACAAACCTAAGGTAGCATTGCTCTAAGTAGCTCAGGTAACTTAACATGAAATCTTGTGTAACTGCAGTTCTGTAATTCTGCCACTTCTGTTCTTTCTGGTGCTCAAGCGGTGTCACAGAGGAGTTAAGGTGTAACATGCAAGCCTAAGGAGAGCCTCAAGAAGTACCATTCCCATGAAGCCTTACGGAAATTCACTCCAAGCTGAGTGATGCTTTAAGCTCAGGGGTGCAGGGCTCAGGGGAGAGGCACCTTCTTTATTTCTATCATCAGTCCTTGCTGATTATCTCAAGAGAACTGATCTTATCTCTAGAGAGACGCTGGCATTTTCTCATAGCCACAAACCAAAAATGCATGCCCAGGATTGTTTCCCAGTATCAAAGGGGAGAATTAAAGCATAGTTCTCAAAAGAAGGGGATCAAAAATAGAGCCTGGAGACCACTGGTAACTGGAAAATCTTTTAAACGCCTTTAAATCTTAATTTAGCTGAATTACACCTATGTGTAATTAGTCACACTTCAGCTCCATTATAACGTATCCACTTCAGTTGATTTTTTCCTGAATGATGGGTTGCTCAACAGTGGTTGATCATTACCCCTGCTTATTTCAGCTGGTCATGCACGGAACACCCAGCTCTTACTTTGTGCCTTTCTTTTCTTGTGTGAGGTGACGAAAGGTTGACCCAAGAGACCAACTACAAGGGAACTACAGATTGGTCAGCCTCAACTCAATCCCTGAGCAGGAGTTGGAGCAGCTAGTCCTGGAAACCATTTCCAGGCACATAAAGGACAAGACAGTAAGAGTAATCAGCATGGCTTCTCAAGAATACGCCATATTTACTTGATGAACTTCTAAATGAAATGACTGACTTGGTAGGTGACCTCCAGAGGTCTCTTTCAATGTCAGCCATTCTGTGAAGCCATTGCAAAGCTTTGCTGAATGTTGTAACTGTAGATTAAAAGTTACTTTTAGTGTAGAAGTCTGTTTATATGGTACTTAGCATGGGTGTATTTTTCATTGCCTTTTCTATTAGTTTTGTTTCTCTGTCATCACAACTTGCTTTCTTTCATCTCTTTTAAATATACAGAATTCAATTGTCCACTCCAGAAAAGCACTGGAATTTTTTTTTCTTCTGTGATGATGTAACACATTGCAGAAATCTGATAAATATAAATCGTTAAAGTTAATAGCAACTTTCCAAGAGTTTTATCTATCAATTCTGAGATTTTTTTTGTTAAATATTAAAAAAAAATTTAAATCTGATAACAATACTAGCAATAAAGGAGATAATGTGATCTTCATTTTGTATTAATGGAAACATGTTTGATAGAATACTGTCTTCAGAAACAGGTATCAAGTATGTGATTATTACATAATGCTTCTAATTCAGAAAGTGGAAAAAAGCCTTATGCACTTATAATCCACAAGAAATAAAATAGATTTGCTTATCCTCTTGGAAAACAGCATAAAAAGTCTGTCACAAGTCAGTTTGGTTAACAAATATTTTCTCCTCTTGTTTTCAGGCTGAATGTAGGTTAATCTCTTGTTATTTATCCATACTGTAGGTATCACACAAAATTGCTGGAGCTGCTGTCATAGTGAATACTGACAAACTGAAATAGTGTAATGATAGAAAAGATAACTTCAAAGAGAGACATTTTTCTTCCTAAAAACTACAGGCAGTTCATTGCTGCTGGTATTCTGTGCCTTGCCCAGAATCTTTTTAGCTGGACTTTTATTTGCAAGCAGACCTGCCTTTTACAATTGCTCTTGGAAATTCCCTAAATTTGTGAAATGTTTTCCTTAGCAAAATTAGTATTAAAAAAAAAGCCTAAAATTATATATTGTCAGCATCAAATCATATTTCTGAACCAAAGTTAGTTAGAAGTGAAATTGATATGTCACCTATAAGACCATTAAGGATTTCCTGTTTAAAATACCATCTTTGTCAATCAACCCTTTGGGGCTGATGCATGTAATATTTCTGCTCTGTTCCAGGTTTTATGGAAATACTTCAGCTGAAAAGGCTCAGCTATATTTTGCTATGAGGGCAAGCCAACACAGTATCTTTGTTGTGACAAAAGTTTTTGAGAATGTTGAAATGTTCTGATATAATCAAGTTGTCAAAAACAGGCAAAAATTAAAGATTTTCCTGCTTCTGTAAATTGTAATTCAAAGTGATTATTTGATTTCTAATTTTGAAGTTAGAATTATGCTGATGATAAAAAAACCAAAAACCAAACAATGAGTGGACGAGCAACAAGAACAGCAAAGTCTGCATAATAGAAGACAACAAGGTTATTTGTGCATTGAAATTTTGCCTTTCTAAAAAAACAAGTGCAGTGGTGACAGGCAGATATAAGCAGGTTGGGTGACAAATTTCAAAGTGTATAGTGCTCTTTTGGCATGTGGGATTTTGGTCATCTTAGGCAGATTAGACAGAAAGAAGAAATTGCTCGTAAATGCATGTGGGGCAGCAACAAAAGTACTGGGCAAAGTGGAGCTGGCAGAGCACACACCATATGCCAACATTTGTTCCTTTTAAAAAGTAATAACACAACACTTTCCCACTGACTGTGAATATTCAACTCTTGTTCTGTACAGGACTGCAGTGGAGCTCAACAACGCACAAGCACATCCTCAAGCCGTCATTAAAATTTCATTTGTGCAGCAGGGCCCCCTATGTCAAAAATGAGGTGGCAGAAAATGGCTCAATAATTGCAGCTGGGGAGGCAATGCATTGCAGATACATCTTTAACGAAGACAACAGAATGCAGTCATGCTCCAGAGGCATTTCCAAATACACAGAAAGCTAACTGGAGAAATGGCAACCACAATATGCTTCAGAACACAAGATGCCAGGTATGTATCTTGATAAATGCTGTTGGAGAGATTAGAGACATCTGTGCATGCAAAATAAAAAAACCTTTTGACCGTATTCCTTTACGTAGTATGGTGTTTGCTAGCTTTGACCAGTGAAGTGGTGAATAAGCAAAGGACAGGTTCCACTAAATCATATATGCTGCTAAACTTAAAAAGGATTTTGGAGCTTTTTTTTGGAGCACTTGGGCACTCTTTTTCCAGCTTTGCTTCGCTGAGTGCATCTAGAGGTCTGTGAGCTGCTTCTATCACTGATGAAGTATGTGTTGATTTTCAGATAGCAGTTCTTCCTGCCAGATTGTAACACAGTCCAGTTCACTCATAAAGTCTGCAGAGACATATCTAGTAAGCTCAGAGAAGAAAAATACTTTTAGTATGCAGAAAGTATTTCGGCGCCGGTTGATTAGCTTTCATTCAGTGTCCATATTTCCCCTCTGTTACTGTTTTATCTGTGTATGCTGGTTTTGGCTGGGGTAGGGTTGGTTTCCTTCACAGTGGCTACCATGAGGCCGTGTTTTGGATTTGTGCTGAGCACGGTGATGGTAATAGAGATGTTTTTGTCATTGCTGAGCAGGGCTTACACACAGCCAAGGCCTTTTCTGCTTCTCATACTGCCAGGCTGGTGAGGAGGCTGGGGGTGGCTGGGAAACTGGGAGGAGACACAGCTGGGACAGGTGACCCCAACTAAGCAAAGGGGATATTTCAGACCATATGACATCGTGCTCAGTATATAAAGAGCGGGGAAGAAAGAGGAAGGGGAGGGATGTTTGCAGTGGTGGCATTTGTCTTCCCAAGCCACCATTACATGTGTTGGAGCCCAGCTCTCCTGGGGATGGCTGAGCACCTGCCTGCCCGTGGGAAGTGTTGAATGAATTCCTTGTTTTGCTTTGCTAGTGTATACAACTTTTGCTTTCCCTATTAAACTGTCTTTATCTCAACCCACAAGTTTTTCAGCTTTTAGGTTTCCAATTCTCTCCTCCATCCTGCTGGTGAGGGCAATGAGTGAATGGCTGAGTGGTATTTGTTTTCTGGCTGGGTTTAAACAATGACAATCCTTTTGACACTGGGGTATAAATTAAATTTCTAGATCAAAATTTCTTGGCATCTAAACTGGTGCATGTCTGAAAAAAAATCAGAGATGATGGAATCAAACAGCAATATTCCACAGATGGATAAAATCATTAGCAATTGAAGGCAGTGAGGTATCAAGTGGCTGTTTGCTACAAGCTAAATTTGGGTTGATCCACTAAAATGTAAGGCTAGTTTTTTTTTTTTCTGGTGAAATAACTGGAATCATCAACCAAACTCAGGCAAAAATTTTCCTGAAAATAGAGTTTTTGGAAATCAGTTTGAAAGCTGAAAAAAATGACAAGCTTTCAATGTTTTCTGCAGCTCTGTAAGTATACCGTGAGTTAGCTGAGTATAATTCCTGTCTTGTAACAAACTGTAGTTACTTGTGTGAGGACGCAGAGTAATCGTTTAGAAGGTCAGATAGGTCCACGAGCAGATGTCAGTCCTAACCAAGCGGGCAGGGATATGAAGAACATCCAAGAACAGCAGTTCTTGCAGGTGAGCACGTTAATGCCAGCCTGTGTTTTGGGGTCTGTCTGCCACTATTAGTCGAAAGTAGGTGTCCTTGGCACTGTGAGCATTAACAGGTCTGACACAAAAGTCTCTTTTTCTCCCTCACGATCTTCAGAATAGGAAACATATTACTTGGGCAGCTGAAATGGTCTCCATAGCAGCTTGCCCTTGCATTATGTTGGTAGGGAGCCTAATTTACTTCTCCATTCGCGCCAACCCCTAGTTATAAAGACAGGTGATATTTTTGAATCCATAAAGCTTGTATCTGCAGCATAAAATCACTGATGCTGCTTTAACTGTATCAAGAGGATAATATTTTTCTATTTAGTAGAGGTGTTGCATAGGTAGATTCTGTAAAAAAAGAGATTTCAGAGTTATATCAATAAGGAATATAAATACAGAAAAAGGAGGAAAATTGAAAAAAAAATAATTTGAAAATGGAACATTCATAAAACTGAGACCAGGTTCATTTTTACTGTCTTCTTCAAGAATTACATGTTTCCTAGATGAAAGACAACAAACACTATGTAAAGAACATGATTCTTTAATTTAGTAATTTGATTTATAAAAATTCCAACAGAACAGTGTGGTACATTCAATTCTGATAATAAAAAGTAAAGCAAGAAATACCCAATCCCAACCATTATTAATTTTTTCAGGTAAATTATAAATTACATATAGAATTATTTACTAACTTTATTTTATAATAATTATGTTATTTAATCTTTTAAATATTTTATAAATTTACACTAAAAAGTGAAAGCAAAAGGCGATGGAAAACAAGAAAGGGGAAAGGGAAGAATATTATACAATGGAACTTTGTACTTTCAGACAATGACTCTGGAGAAAGATTGCCTATAATTTCTTCTTTACATCAGAAACATTTAAAACAGACACACTGATTAGGTGCCAAAAATATTTACACTATAGTAATATACATTATTTCTTAGTACAAAAGATACCACCTGTTTACTAGAATTTAGAGTAGATTATTTGAAAATACAGTATTGTTAAGAATAACCTTTTGAAGAAAAATCATGACCTAATGCTACCTACAATATTTTATTGGGTTTTTTGAAAAATAGGGTTCTTTAAAGAGAAAAAAATTACTTGATAAGGAGAGAAAGAAAACCTCTTTTCTAGTTGTTAAAGTCCATTTGCTTTCTTAATTTTAAATCAGGACTACTATTTGACAAATATCCCTGCAACTTGGGCTGAATGTACCGAGATCTGCAAATCTATATTTGATTTTGTGCAGCAATATGTTGTCCTACAAAAAAGGTTGGAATGTGGATTGGCATTTATGAAGGAGAAAAACAACGGGCTTGATTTTCAGGGAAAAAAGCTTAGCTGACTTTAAGCTATGCAGGCTGAAGTGCAGTGTTCGATTTATGACCTATTTTTAGGAGCACTATATCACTTTCTGTAGCAGTGACAGATATGCACGCACATATGTATATATATAATTTTACAGGAAGGAAACAAATACTCTAATTTTTCTTTGCATTGTAGCAGTTTAAGGAACAAAACATAATAATATCTTCCTTTCATCTCTGTTTGAAAGTTGCTGGGTTTTGGCAGGAGAAGGCACCTCCTAGGCTGTTAGATAACAGCTTAGCAGGAGGAGAGCAGTACATATCATCACAGCAAAGGGACTGTTGTAATATATATTGTGAAAGTGTATTATTCTTGAAACTGTCTGTTTGATGTGTTGTGCAAATACCTTGATGATAGTGAGCAGTGGATTGCAGAAGGCAGAATTCATTCCTCAGACTGCTGCATGGGAATATTAATGTTCACAGTGTCATGGAAGAGGAAGACTAGATCGTTCATTGATTAACCCATCATGAGACTGTTTCAGCTGATGTGTCTTATATCTTCTTCACCCTCTGTCAAATTCAATCTTCTCAACAACTGAATTTTAAAATGTTAAACTGATTTTAAAGTGTTAGAAAAGGACATGGTTACAAACTCAGTCAACCCTGGCTGTTCGTACAGACTGGGGAATGAGATGCTGGAAAGCAGTGCCACAGAGAGGAACCTGGGGGTCCTGGTCCATGGCAAGTTAAATAGGAGTCAGCAGTGCCCTGGCAGCCAGGAGGGCCAACCTTGTCCTGGGAGGCATCAGGCAAAGCATCGCCAGCCAGTCAAGGGAGGCGGCAATCCTGCTCTGCTCTGCACTGGGGCAGCCTCACCTGGAATATTGTGGAAGTTTTGGGTGCCACAATACAGGAAGCTTAATGTATTAAGCTGTTAGAGACTGTCCAAAGGAGGGCAACAAAGATGGTGAAGAGCCTTGAGGGGAAGCTGTATGAGGAATGGCTGAGGGCACTTGGTGTGTTCAGCTGGAGGAGACTGAGGGGAGACCTCACTGCAGTTACAACTTCCTTGTGAGGGGAAAAAGAGGGGCAGGCACTGATCTCAGCTCTGTGGGGACCAGGGACAGGACCTGAGGGAATGGCCTGAAGTTGTTCCAGGGGAGGCTTAGGCTGGATATTAGAAAAAGCTTCTTCGCCCAGAGGGTCGTTTGGTGCTGGAACAGGCTCCCCAGGGAAGTGCTCGCAGCACCAAGCCTGACAGAGTTCAAGAAGCATTTGGATGATTCTCTCAGGCACATGGTGGGACTCTTGGGAATGGTCCTGTGCAGGGCCAAGGATTTGATGATCCTTATGGGTCTCTTTCAATTCAGTACACTCTGGTTATATACTCAGTGGTACTGTGATGTTCTGTGAAATAATGGTAGGAATATATCATTGCTTCATTCAAGAAGGAAAAGAAAAAAAAAAAAAATGGAAAGTTCATTTAATTCAGTCATGAGCTATAGAGTTGGTTTTTACCCAAACTGCAGTTTGGAGACAACTCAAAATATCTGAGTCATTGTAAAAATTATTTTGAAAATCAATTTGCTCAGTAGCTTACCAGCTAATTAGAACAGGACCAGTTTTTATTCAGCCTGGTGGTGGTGAGGAGAGGAGAAAAAAGTATCCAAAAATCAATACACATCTAATTTTGTATACTTAGAAAAGAGGCCTAGTTATTTTATGAAAGGAAGGAAGTGAATTTGAAAGGAAGTCCCAAAGCAATGGCAGCAATGCTAAAGTTTAGATGCTGAGTTTTTTGCCTCTCAGTCTTTGCAGACAGGTATTTATTCTTAAGGAACATGGTTTGTTATTAATATTTCCCCTTTTAAATTGAGCCAAATCACAAGAACAGCCATTTATTTCTGTTCACTTGTCTAAAAGCCCTTATTGCTGAATTTTTGTTTGAAGGTTTTTAAAAGTACTGAGATAAATTAGATGAAAATGCTTCTGATCAACTGAGTTATACCACCACAACTCATCTTGTAGCATGGTGAGGGTTAAAGAATGCTAAACATGCGATTCACTTAGTCTTTTCCATTTCATTTAATCTTAAACTCCTCAGGTCTGAAGGTTATGCAGATGACAAGGACAAGGTTATGCAGATATATGGAGTAAGCCTTTGTCTCCAAGAAACCTAGAGGCTGCCTAAAATAGCAATTCTCTTTGACCTTGCCTCTGTAAGATGGCAATAAACGATTTTTGATTCAGACTTGCTGGGTTCATAGTGTTTTTCTAGCTAATGGGTGCTTGCTGTCTGTGCGAGCATGAACACATATATAAAACTCACTAACAACCCAAGTCAAATATTGATTTTTTCTTAACCTAACAAGGGAAACTTTTCTAGAATTTCTGAAATCCTAACAACAGAAATTGATATGGTGTCATATCTTTGGGGAAATGTCTGCTATCACAGCTGAACACCTTTGAATAGGTGATGACTAACATGTCATTGTGTGGGCATGGAAAACTAAGGTTCTAACCCAGGGTGCCATAGCTAAGGAAGTGTTGGGCCTTGCCTGGTCATGGCCATGCCATAGGGACAAAATCAAAACCTCTCTGAAATTTTTAGGGGTTGGATTCTTTTAATGTGTCTATTTCTCTGCTTTTAAAATGCTGTTCATGCTAACGCTTCCTTGTATCAAAACAGAAGCTTTATGAAGCAAAAATTATATTCAGAGAGGTGCCTTGAGAGCCCAAGTAGAATATTGTAGAACTGCAGAATTATATGTCCAAATAATATATAAGTCAAAATTAAGTTTATTGCTACCATCCATCTATGTCATCAAAGTTTTATTGCAGCTTACAATGTACCAACTTGCGCCTGACTAGAAGAAGGATCAGTTTAGCAACTGAAAATACACAGATTTCACAACCTGCACAACAATGAGCACAGGCTGTAGAAAATCTGCAGATATAATCAAATTTTTGTTCCTCAGATCCAGCTCAAAGCCATAGTTAGGACTTCTTGGGGAAATGTAAGAACAACAAAAACCTAAAGCTTTGAAGAGAGTATTGTTGGACATAATTATGTGGGCCTTTGGGGTTTCTTATATAAGAAGAAAAATATGGGTGTGCAGGTAGAGCAATACCATGGATATACTGCATTTTGTACAGAATTATGTTTCAGATATGTGGCTTACTCTAAATTTATTGCAGATAGTGCTGAAACAAAATAGATAGGATAAACACGACAATGGGAAATGATACATTTTTCTGGAGTGAGGAAGATCGTAAGTGCTGTGATAGATGTTGCCCTGTAACCACACTCAGCAGAGTTTTATAGTCTGCTTTTAACGATCAACATGTTTTGATTATATTAGTTGAAAGAGAAAAACTATATCTCAAATCAAGTAAAACTCCACAGAGTAACTTCTGCTTGCTTTCTTTGCTCTTTTTTTTTTTTTAAATGTTTATGTGTCAGCTGCAAAACCCGTCTCTCATTTTAAAAAGGCAGTGGGAGTCTGATCTACCTCTATAGGTAATAAGTATAGGTAATACTTATGGCAGCTCTAGCGTAGAAAAAAGAATAAAAAAAAAGTGACCCATATGTTACCTTATTGCCTTTTCTTTGCTCATTTTTTAAAATCAGTACAGCTGACTCCAAGTGAATAAACTGTGAAGGAACAAGACTGAAGTTTCTCCATGTTCAGTGCATTAATGCAAGTGATCCCCACATGAGCTGAGCTCTCTTAGCAGAAAGAAAGTGGCATATAAAATGAAGTCCAGGCATTTTGTAGAACCCCTGTGTACAGAAGAATTATAGGTAAAGTATCTTCTCCATCTGCTATCTTTCCTTCTTTATGTATGTCTTATACAAGTCTCATGTCAGTTCTCTTTTACTCCTCAGAGATGTTGAGAAGAAACTGTATGGCTGTACAGTAATTCAGGTATTGACAAATATGAGATTGTATTTTCCATTTTTATTGAGTAGGTGTTCCTCTATTGGCTTTTAGTCCTTCAGAAAACTTTAATTATCACAGATTTATCAAGAACTGCTAAGTAAATATTTAAATGCACCGTCCTCCGAATTATTTTTATGATATAACTTATGTCATACGTTTTATACAGCTCTCAAAAAAAGGAATTTAGCAATATATAGAAACTGCCAAGTACCAAAATATTAAAACACTATTAATGATGAGTAATTAAGTGGAACAAAGAACATGGGTTTAGGATTACTCCAGCTATGGTAGATATGCAAAGTCTGATTGCTTTGTCTCATTCCTACAGTTTAATCAGTTATTTTGTAAGCACCACCATTGTGTATCCGCAATAAGTCTTCTGTTGGACCTTTGCATATTTTCAGACAAACTTTTCCAAGTCATGACCCTGATAGACCTAAATCATTTTAAATATAATGTCTCATAATTTTGAATAGCTTATTCTAAGTTGAGGTTGCTTTGCATGTGTTTTTTAACAAACAGGGTGGCTTCTGTGAGAAGATACCAGAAGCTAAAGATGTCACTGACCCTTTAAAGCCTAGGAGATGACTGGTAGAGTGATGGCAAACCACAAACCTACAGAGAGGAGGCCAGCATTAATAGGCTCTGGCAAACACTAATAGCGATCAAGAGAGTTGCTAAGACCAAGCACGAGAACCAAAATGTTGGCCCAAGAAAAAGGGCTGGAAGGGCTCAAATTCCATATTAATTTTTATAGCTTGAGGATGCAGACTGGAAGCAGAAATACCAAGGATTTTCTGCAAGAAAGATCAGCTGGATCATCAGGAAAATTGATGGGGTGTTTGTTATGAGTGGTTAATGGAGAATGTCTGTACCTGTGGGCAGATGAATTTTGAAAAAATATCTCCTTATGTCTTCAGACAACCCTTCAGGCACTCTGAGTTTCTCTATTTCTGAATCCCTGAAGTAATCTTGTTCTGTTATAGAATTTTTGCCTGAGATTCTGATCATGACTTTCATAGAGCCGGGAGAAGTTCATCTCACATGGTTTTTGTAAAAGTGGCTAACTCCAAAGTAAACTATATCTTTGAAATAAATAATAAAGATTTTTCAGTGCTGGAGCTTGAAAATGATTCAAGCTTTTTCAGATGAGCAAATTAGAGAATGGAACAAGTTCAAATCTGTGTATTCGTCGTAACTTTAATTCTTTGGTTAGGAAAGGAATTAGCCATTAGACATCTATTTAAGTATTTTCTGTGCATGTGCATGATGGCCAAGTTATTAAGACTGTATGAAAACACAAAGAAAAAATACAGTTCTTTATATGATGAGAGAGATTAATCCATACTCTTCATCAATTTAGAGCCTATTATATATAGAAATGGAAGTGCTCTATTCAGCTTGGGTTGAGTTGCTCATAATTCTTTTAAGACGCTAATTAAATGTCTTATATCCAGTAAGTAATAGAGCCTGCTGCCTCTGACAAATGGAGTTTTGGCCAAAACCTATCGAGTTCTTTAAAAATGTCTGAAGAATGGGAACACTACAATACATTGTATAGAAACCTTAAATCTAGTTTCAGGGAGGGAAAAGAAAAAAAAAAGAAAACATTCTTTGATGAACTTATGAAAGGAAAGATCTATTGCAGGATGAAAGTCTGACCTTCTGAATTCTACTTTGCAGGATGTGGGGAAGGCAAATTTCCTTGCTAAGGACATTAATTCTGTTTTAAACAATGTATTTAAGTGGAAGATCTATGACCCTTGCAGTACCTCAGAAATTTTCCCTTTTAAAAAATAAACTAGTTTCTAAGGAAGGGTTTGATTCGTCCTTTTCCTCAGAAACCTCAGGATCAAATTATGGTAGCCCATTGTGCAGAAATCCCTTCATGTGCATGGTAGAATTGCAGCTAATTGCATTCCAGTGGTGCGATTAACAATTTGGAAGGAAAAGTGTCAGGCATTCGGTCTCAAAATGTGCGCTGCAGTTCACAATCCAGAGAAAGTCTTGTATATTTAGACATGCACTTTATATTGTTTCAGCCTCCAGTTAATTAACAGTTCTAGTAGAACCATTCTTGCTACCTATTAGATATGATACTTTTCAGAATTAAAACTAGATGCTTTCTGCCTCAAGCTCTGTTAGACTCTGCAGGATAAAACAGGGCCTATGATGTATTAAGGAGAAGCCTCTCGACCTACTTAATTTTCTACCATTTACCAAAGCTGCAGAAGAAGTGAAAAAGTTTCCCAAATTTGTTAAAAGGAGAGTGTAATGTCAGCCATTATTCTCTAATCCCCAGCTTTTTCCTGGAAGGTATTATATGAGTTTTTAAGATTCTACGGGGAAGTACAAAATTCACAACTTCAATCTAAAACAATAATCTGTAATGCTGAAACCGTTTATTTTCTTTGTTTTCCACACCATTTACCAGAGCTGATGAGAATGGTGGCTTAGGACTGTAACAGGAATGTCTGTTCCACCTGCAATGTCACCCAAGCAATAAGAACCCAGGCAGAAGAAATAAAAGGCTTCAACTGATGTACAGACTCATCTGCCTCATACGAACAGCTTTGAACTCTCACTTTCCTTCCTTACTCTTCATCATGAGCCATTTTTGTGTGGTGTTCTGAAGCTCTTCCAGTTTACACTCACATTACTTCTCTACAGCACAAAGAAGCAAAACATGTTTCTCAGATTTAAAGCATGATTCCTTTCATGATCTAAAGGAAAAGTCTATAAACACGTTCTGAACCCTACTATGGTATCCCTCGCGTTATAATTCCTGAATGAAGGTAAAACAGAGGCTGTAGGAGTAGATGAGCAGGTGAATCAGGTAGCAACGAGTATTGTGGCAATGTGCAGCAGCAGTAAAAAAAGTAAATTAATTTTGTGTCATTTTTACAGATAATTTGATTGAAGATTTCACAACTCTATATACCAGCTACTTGAATAATGAGATTAAAAATTAGGAACACAAAATGAAATTGAGTATAGGAGCTCATTGTACATCATGTGTAGCTTAATGATTGTGGACCTGATTTAGTCAGAATTACTTCAAGTATTCTCAGGCAGTATCAGTGAAATAAAACCCAAATATTTATAGGGGTGCTCTTGAAGGGAGTCAGTATGTAGTGAACAAAATTCACCTTTCTAAAAGTAACTATCTTCGTGTGGCAGTTAAATCATGCTCTGAATATGTGATGACTGTTCAAGTCATTCATGTTTGTGCTTTCTTTATTCTGTTCAAAGAACTAGTCAGGAAATATTTACATTTTACTATGACGGTGGTCCAGATCAGAAAGGGGTCAGGTGTACACCTTGGGTTGTCTTCCTGACCGAACATGCAGACAAACTTTTTCATCTCAAATTTCAATTACAGCTCAGTCCTTTCTCTCCCCTCTCCACCTCCTTTAATGAGAAAAGAAGGAATCAATGCACATTAATGCTTCCCCAGGCCTAGTAATTTATTTCAGTATGTGGCTTGCTTACACTGGCTTGGTCATTGGAGGAATGAAATCATTGTTCCTTCAAGACTACTTTGGCATCTGTGTAGGGAGTTCCAGTCTTGTTGAGTTTAACTAAAACAGGAACAGATCTCTCTTTCTCTCTGATTGCCTCACTATCAGGAAAGAACAAATTGTTGGGTAATTCATGGTGGATCCCATTATTATAACTTCTCTGGAATTTCCTGCATAATATACTAATCTGCAACCTTTGAGATAGAAGTCCTACTTTTTTGCTGTCATTTATGCTAATTTTACATCTGTGTGACTCCTTTGAAGCCAGATACACCCTATCTACAGGGAAAAGAATTGCGAAATCAGGTTATTCGTCCTCTGCACCCCATTCTAGAGATACAACTATTTCTGTGCAAGAAGTGCTGCTACCCTGTTGACTCCAACTTCAAAAAATATCTCCAAACAGCACTTGCTGAATGAGAAAGAGGCCTTGCTTAATTACCTTTTTTATATGTAAAAACTTGAAGTTTAATCGGCACTACTTAAGTGTTAATATTGTTAATAAAAAACTTTTTTTTCCCCTAGGTAGAAAAAGAAGTGAAATGGAAAAAAACTATGTTAATAGAACATTACTAATACTCAGGGAAAATCATGAACCTACAGTAGTGAGGCAGACTTTTCAGCAATCAGTTTTCCAAAATGATAAATATTTTCTCTTCTGTTTTCTTTATGAAGCTCATTGTTACTGTATTCAGAGTTGTAAAACATGTAGTAGAAAATATCTGGTAAGCAGCTTAAAGGAGCTGGGGCTGATGCTGGAACTCGGGATTTCTTTCGGGTTTTTTTCCACTTCTTGGCCTTTGATGTGGCATAAACATCCTGATAGTTTTATTGCACAAACATGTTTTTCTTCGCTAAATGACTGGTAACAGTTTGAGTCCTCACAGTCACATCTTCTGAAAGTATTTCTGTAAGCTGAATCAACTTCATTCTCACTTAAGGACATTCTCACCTGCTTAAGCATTCTACTCCAACCAGGCAGAAAAATCACTCAAAACGATATCAATGACTCCTTGAAGGTTTTTCTGGGAGTCCTGAGCTGATGTGATTTTGCACTTCAACATCCACTGTCATACCCCCCTACTTCAGAACGCTGGCACAGTGTACACAGATTGGAAGGAGGACATGCTAACCTCTGAAGGGGTTTTGTGTTTAAAAAGCAAAATCAACCCCCAGCCCCCAGTCCCTCAGCTGGCAGAACAGCCCTCGGGTATCACTCAGGGTATTCTTACCTATGGCAAGATAGGCGTGTGTGCCCCAGTCATGTGTTACAGTTGCATCGTCAGCTTGGCCACATGTGAAAATCAGACCTGCTGATTTTTATGGGCCATAGTAAAACCACAAGAGGAAGATATTTCTGGATTCTGCCTCTCTCACCACTACAAGCACTTTGCCTTTGCAGTTTCCAGCTGTGAAGTGGCTTTCTGTTATGTACCCCTTACGCCTCATCTGGCTCCCATCCAGGCTCTTTTGTCTGCTTGTTTCTCAACTTCATTCCTTGCAGCCATCAAAACTGGCTGCTTGCTTGGCAGGCAGCCAAGGAATTTGTAGTAGGACTCTGGTATACTTGCTCCCACTTACTGATGCTCTCAACAAAGTTTTTGTAGCACGATCCCCTTCTTACCAGGGCTCTGTTCAAGAAAAATACACATAATTTTGCATTTCCTTAGCTGTAGCTTCCAAACACGTCAATAATAGCCCCTCCATTCATTGCAATCAGTCTATTAGCGAGCAAATATAAAATGGAAATGTGAGCTTTACCTTCCTTTCTAAGATGCTGCGGACTTGAGCCATTTCTCTCATGTAGTGTATGGTATGCTATATGTTAAAAGACAGATATAATGGCCCAGAAAATATTTTCCAATCATTGTACTTAAGAAGTTATAAATTGTATGATGAGTAGTTTTATTGTGAATCTCTGTAGGAAGAGATTCCTCCCAGTAGGAAACTCTTCCTCTTCAGGTCTTNCCTTTTGTCTGCTTTTACCTCCCAGAAGGAAACTCTTCCTCTTCAGGTCTTTGGGAAAAAAACAAACCCTGAACAATTTCATGTGCAGTTAATGTTTTAAAATCAGCCTGAAAGAGAAATATCATGTCCAATTCTGCCCAGTTGTTTCTCCATAAAAGACTGATGTCTTAGGCCTGGAAGGGACCTCACTGTGTAAAGTCAATGAATTTGCTGATGAATTATGGTAGGAAAATGACAGCTTCAATTAATGTGAACTGAATGTGTCTGTGGAAAACAGTCGGTTTCGACAAATCTCTGAATTTTGAAGTTTTAGGGTTTCTTTGGGGTTTTTTAAAGAGATATAAGAAATTATATGAGTAACTAACTGACTTTTTAAGGGGGGAATATTTGACTACAAACAGCTTTTTTTTAAAAAACTTTAGTTCATTATTTAAAAAAGATTGTTACTCAACGGAGCGCTTTACAGAGCTATTAATCTGTGTTTTTAGCTGTTTGAAAATTAGATTGTTATTTAGGTGTTTGGGGGATGGGGAAGATCACTATCAGTTATATGGTTTAATCGCGGATCTAAACCAAACTTTTCCATTCATAGTAAAGTTTGCAACATTAATATCCATTTTCCTGTTTTTGGAAGGCTAGATATAAGAAGGTTGATTCAGTCAGCAAGGAGCAGGATACTTAATTTCCTAGTAAGAGGAGCGCATTTGTAGGAACATACACCTGTAACCACAGGGCTTTGAAAGTCCTGTGAAGATAAATCAAATAGCTTACTCGTAAACCAAAGGTGCCTAATTAAAGCAGCAGTGAGTTTGGAAGCTAAATTTGGACGTTGTTTTAAATTATGTTAATTTGTTAATGGCGTGTCCTGCAAATGGTATGTCTCTGCATGCATTTCAATGACCACAGACATTTTGCCAATGAGAAATTGAGTAATTTAAAATTTACTGTTTTGTGAGAGCACAGATTGTTTTGTGAACTGCTTACGACTGTAAAAATACTAAAGCAGCTTCACTGTTAGACTAGAACAGTGTACGCAGTTGGGATGAATAATTCATGTAACCAATTTATTTTATTTTACTCTTAATGAGTTATCTGTGAGCAGCAGAAAACCGTCGTAATTTCAAATATTTTGCGAAAGCATTTCATAAGGAATTTTGCTGATAAGTTCTTGTCTTCCAGGTGATTTATTAAGAACAGCAGTAGTTTGCTAAGAGTATTAATTGTGTCTATTAAAAAAAAAATATTGAATGTTAGTTTTCATTGCAGACAAGATTTCCACTTGTAATTGTATCTTTTCTCTTCAAAACAGAAATATTGGGTGTCAAGTGAAACTCTCAAATATTGCAAGCCCAGAATTAACTTCCAGCACACATTCTCCTGTATTTATTTACCTGGAAGTGTTTTTACTGGCTAACTGGCTAACTTGCTTTTGGGGGTCCCAAGTAGAGTGTAAATTAATATTTCACTGAGTCAGACTAAGCCTCCCATTGGTCTCTTGTAGCATTAGAAATCTTGAATTCAAAGATTTCTAGGGAACTACTCCAGGTATTCCAGGTGATCTCAGCTTCCCAACTGAGGTGCTGTCACTACACTACATACAAGTGTAGCAACCTGGATATATTTGAACTGGTAGGTATCTTGCTCATATTATGATAAGCCTTAAGGGAATGGTGTTAGAGCACAGTGATCATTGTTGATAATGCACCAGTCAAAGTCTTGGAGAATTCATTCCTCTTAGCACCCTGAACTTCCTTGAAATCTTCCTATTTTTGTCTTTATTTCAATAAGTTGTTTTATGAAACATGATGTTCTCACCTGCCAGTGCTCTTCAGTTAAAGATCATAAAAAAAACCCAGATCTTGAAGGGACCTTGTTTTTTTGGAACATTGCCTCAAAGAAGAAATTTAGTTGAAGTATTTTTCTTTTATCAACCCTTTCTTTAAAGCTGTGAAGTACTTGACAGAGAGTAGTGTTGAGGGAGACAATTTGGTTAAGGAAAATGACATAAATGAGGTATTCCTGCTGTTGCCACTTTGTCAGTACTCTGAATTGCCAAGTATGGATGCAGTGCTTTGTCTGTAATACCTCCTGTAGTGCTTCACAGCCTCTGTTGTGAGGAATTTAAATAAACTGCTTCTAATGAGTGCTTTTGTAGACATTTAAATAAAAGCTTGTCATCACCCCTTCTTGCATTTGCTAGTAAATCTTGATGAACCATTTGCTAGAAGCAATATCACTAACTACCCTGTCCAAATAAAGACAGCACAAGGTCAATGACTAATTCTTTGCTGGTGTTCTTCACATCACTGGCCCTGTACTGTGTAGGCAGAAAGCCATTTTTAATTCTGGAACTGCCATCTAACTTGGCATTTCGGAGAATGATATCAGATATTTTCTGTATATTGAAACAGAAATGTGTGTGTATATAGACAATATATAGTCAATGTCCCCTTCAGTTTTTGGAAAAGTTGTATATTCTGCACACTGAAGAGCTTCTAGAGTGAACTTAATACTTTGTCTTTGTTATATCCTTCTGTTTCTTAGGTCAGAGATGAAGATATGGCCATAGCTGTGCCTGTTGTAACTGGCATTGCTAGCATACTTTTATTAGTAGTAAACACCTTTTTCTTTTCTCTACCTCTCTCTCTCACTTTCCTAACAATGTGTACTGCATCCTGGGTGATCATATGTGTTCAATAATTTAGTCAGTCTATTCACTGTGTCTTATTAAATTCTAAAGCAGCTCTGTTTTGAGGGGTTTTATGTACATGTAGTTTTGGTCTGCTGTCAGTCCACAAGTAGAAGAAAACAATCAAATCTTACACTGCGGTTCTTGCTCATGCTGTACTGTGATATTGGTGAGCAGCAAGCTAAATGAATGTATTGGTTTCAGACAGAGGATGACTGAAGCACCAAGTTAGACTGAGCAAACCGGGTTTTTTACTATTTTCCCTCTTCGTTCCTCTCTTTAAGTTTCTAAAGAAAAAACAAACAAGCCTCCTCCCAAAAATAGAACTTGAAATATAAAGATTTAGAATCAGCAAGAAATACACTCATTTCCTTTGTCCTCCTGACCAGTGTCAGACAGTTGCAATAACAGCAGCAGTTATTCCAATTACCCTGACTACTGGTGAGTGCTGAATCACAGCAGAAAGGAGTTTTTTTTTACAAAAGTCACCTCATCCAAGAAAGTAAAAATTATATGAGGGAGTATCTGGCACTGAGACAGATGTGGCTATATGTTGCCAGTTAATGTATTGCATTCAAAATACTGTTGGGAAAAAGGAACACACCATATATGTGAAGCCAATCATTTATTTTTAGCCCAATTGATATTTTAACAGTTTAATAGTTCAAACCATTAGTCCATTAACAATGATACATTATTGTATATAGTAGCCCAAATTAATACAGAAAGGCATTGATAACATGAAGAATAATAATTTAAAATTGCCATACAGGAAAACTAATAGTCACCCTTTTCTGTGGTGTGATATTCATCTCTCCAATGTCCCTCTCGATCCTAAGGTTGAACAGCACCTGTATTTCTTCATCTTCCTGGTTTAACCTTTATTCATATCTATTACAACAGAGATAGTTTCTTTGGTACCCAGAGTCTCTCTGCCTAAGTATGCAACATTGCATAGCTGAATACCATGTCAAACCTCCTTCCAGTACATTTTAATTACTGGATATTTCTGTGTATTTGTATATTCTTTAGGTCCTCCAGCTTCTCTTTCTATATTAAGATACTCTGTGTGCTGGCTTTGGGGTTTTTAGAAGCAGGAGATCCCTTTTTATTCTGTGTTCTCTGTGAAGCAGAAAAGAAATTTCCGTCAAAGGGTGAGAAACTTTCAGAAAATAGCTTTAGTCTGGAGTCAGCTTAGCAAATGGAAACCCAGCTTTCCTTAGAATAGCAAGTAAGAAGACAAAGATCTTAAATGTGTTATTTTTGTTAGACTGTGTGTTTCTTACTAAATGCATTGTAAAGACCAAATGAGCCCCATCTCACCCAGAGCACGCAGTGTTTCCTTTGCTGTCACGTGCAACACGTGAGGGAGAGCAATGCAAAGAGTTCAAAACAAACTGAGAACCCACCTCTTCCACCTTGTCAGTTGGGAAGGAAAAGCAGACCTCATGTCCCTCTGTGGTCAACAGGAAACATGGAGTGTCCTCCTGACCTGGGCAGCCGCAGCTGTTGTGTTTGGTGTCACAATGACGCCCTTCTGTCCAAGTCCTCCTGGCCACCCCCAGTGGGGAAACTGCAGCACCTTGTACACCGTGACAGTGCCATCTCTCTACCCTCTCCTTCTTGATGAGAGAGCAACTTGAAGGGGCGATGCAAGTTCTGAAAGTTTTGTCTCGACCCGGTACTAGATTGCCGCTGCCTAAAAGCTAAAATAACAATGTTGTTCATTGCCACTCCAAATAAAACAGGTCAGTACTCCAGACAGGCCACCTGCCACTTCTTCTTGCAGCAGACTTGGCCCACACAGGTCAATTCTCAGCCTTTCTCAGTGTTGATATCAGTGCTTGGATACAAGCTTTTACTCTCTTTCTTTGTTCCAGAAATTAAGATGTTTAGCTTCAAAACCATAGTACAAAAACAGAGTACATAGTACACTCATCTGCCTTCCATGGGGTCTCAGCTGCTTTATGGAAAGGCATAATTTAAACTACCAATGTATTAATTAGCTAATTTAATTTTTTATAATTGTAGCCCTGTGCCTAAAAGATCAAGGAACTTGGCTGCAATCAATTTAATGCATTCTTAAACAGAGAGCCATTTTTTATTCCTATTCTTCCATTATATGGATCACAACCAATGTGCTACACAAAATCCATTCTTCTAAGGATTGCTAATGATACAAACTAAGTGATTCTGAAAGACAAAATGGTTGGTGTGGTTTTCATTGATTTTGGCAAAACACTCAATCTGGAATCTCATTTGCCTTTCATTCAGTTGTGGAAAATATCTCATTCTGGATTTTTCAGATCAAGCTGAAAAATGCATAACAGCTTATTTGGTGAAACACAACAGAGAAAAAAACTTGAGTAAGCGAAAAAAACATGATCTTGCCAATGGAATCTCTATTTCCTTATAAATGTATCAAATGCAGTTGTCTATTAACAAAAAAATGTTTCAGGTTTAATCTTGGTTAAATTTGGAAGACTTAATCAGTTTCTAGCCACATATATAAATTGTTCAGAGAGTACTAATCCTATTTTTTCTTCTGTATGGGAGGGTTGGTTTGTTTGTTTGTTTTCAGAGAGCTCTGTGAAGCCCATGGGGTTTCTATTTATGAGATATAAGTCCAGTGGCTGACACCTTGGAGTTAAGTAACATCTAGAGAGAGGTAAAATCCCTAAAAAAGAGATGAATTCTGCTGATATTTGATGAATAAGAAGGGATGATGTACAGAGGAGACCAGCAAGCAATCTTGAAATATTTATACTTGCATATTTTTATCATGCTTCGGTGTGTTTCTGTTTATAGTTACAAAAATTCCTCTGCCACAAAGTGCAGGAGGTATATCATAATTATTTTACTTGGTGTCAGCTATTTTTTTGGAGTTTGCTCAGTTTGCTAATAATTTCTAGATTTGTTAGTCACAAATAAGGAAATTCTTTTTTAATTATTTTTTTAAGGTAAAAACTTTTCTTCAATTCCATTTATGTTCCTCATACAATCAGAAATAACTGAGGAAGAGAGGCTGTTACCAAAGTGTTCATTTAGTTAGACAGTGAATTAATTTGGAACAGGTAGGCAGAAAAGCTACGAGAGATAAGTGGAACTCAGGAGATGAGGCAATATAAGTGGGGATGAAGCTCCTTCATCACTCAGGTGCAAGGAAGTGGGAAACAGCTGGCCAGCTGACCTGACAATTAGGACTTCATCATCCACAGCTCCATGAAAATCCTTTTCTAAAGTCTAAGAACCTATGCATATTCTCCTTCTCGTTCTCGTTTTTTGTCTTCTTTTTTGCCACTTTGATGCCATACTGTTGTGTAAGCAACTTGGACTTGCTATTTAAGTGGGAATTTTAGCTCACTAGATCACCTACAGTTTTTTTCTGTGTTGAGGCACCTAAAATTTGAACCTAAGCCATGTTGCTGCCAGCTTCTGGAATACTTACAGATAGTAATACTAAATCTTACTGTATTTGTACTTGCAACTTGAAAAAACAAGCTACCATATCCTTTTCACAGGCCTGGAACTGAACATGGAAGGATTGAAACTCACAGGAAGTGTAGTTTTTTATTTTCCATATAAATGCACTGTATTTGCATATCCATGTGTAACCTGCAGGTTTGTTTTTTAGCTCTTACACCATGAAAACTCCTCAAGTTCTCAAGCTGCTTTTCTAAGCAATTTGGTAGAGTTTAAGCAGCCCAGTGCTAAATCTGCATATTTTTCAGACTTCACAAATCTGCTTAAAACTCAAAATATGCTGTCAAATAGCTTCTGAAAAATCAGTTTATGCACCTAACTCAGGGTCAACACTAACAGACTTGCTGTTTACCTTTACTCTGTTTATATACTTGCCTGGAAATCAGAGCTGGATGTCAGAGGACAATCTTTTCCTCTTCTTGAGGGAATTCAAGCTTAATCTCTCTCATGTAGGGAGAGTTTTCAAATCAAGTTACTGCCCATCCTGGAAGGAAGGCATCCTTCAGTACCAGGCTTCATGCCATCCCACTTCCTACCACGTACTTCAGCTTTAGTTTGCCCACAGAACAGTTCACAGTGGCCAACAGCCATGTTTCACGATCACCTGAGCTCTTAGGGGTTTAGTTCTACTTCTGCATTTCACATGCAACAGGATAAAACAAATATCTGTTGTAGTAGAATGAGAATTTGAGCATAGGCTTCAAATTCTTTGAGGAAGAAGAGGAAGTTTTGAGTTTTAGGGTGGGGTTGTTTTTGGTTTAAGAGTTTGTTTTGTTTTGTTTTTCCCAATTTTTCCAGAGAAACATTGCTTTCTAGTCACAGATTTTAATTCCATAGTATTTCTAAGGAAGTATTAGTGCGAGCAAAGTATAATGACATATAAAATTACAGTCTGAATGTTAAGGGTGAATCTCATATCATGCCAGTCATCCAAGGGGTTGAAAAACAGACAACCTGTAGCTGCTGCTGCTCAGAACTGACTAATTATGTTTAATGGGATAGCAAGGGTCAAAATCATCTTCTGACAACCCTTGCAAGTACATGAGGAATAACACTGAAATCCAGTAGTCTTTAAGTCACTGAGCTGCCAGAAGCTTTTTAGCAGATGAGAAAGAAAGGTGACTTGTCAAGGACTGTTCAGGGAAAAAAATATATAAACACTTCTTTGCTATATTCATATTCATAATAGGATATTCTTAGTGAAGTATATATGAAAATAACTGGACTACCTTTATGGATCAAGACATTGATGTCAGTATTTGTGGGAGGGATGGAATCAGGACATTCAAATATCATTTCTTGAGCAATTGCTCTTCTTATTTTTCCTACATCATATTCAAAGAGGAAATCTATACAAATATCAGGGTCAACTGAGGTCAGCCTTAAGTTAGATCTGAGCCAGAATCTTAGAACTTCCTCATCATGCATTGGCAGTCACATCGCTGGGGTGGAAGGCTCTTGCTTGCAAAGCAGCACCTTTCTCAGAACTGTAATTTTGATGACCATTTTTTGCTTTTTCAGTCTTATCTCTGTTTATAAACAGCAAAGAGTGCGAGATGTAAGGAAAGGTACCGAAGGGCTGGATAAAAACATAGTGATCTGGGATTGTAGACAGTGAAAGCCTGTAAAAAAATCCCCATCATCCTGCAGGAAGGGCTGAAGAGGCATTAAAAGCAGTTTGGTCCAAAACCATAGCTGGAAGTTTAATCTAGATTTATAATTGAATTGACAACCTCTAAATGGTGACCTGGCTTAGCAAGTTAAAGTATAAAAACTTCATGTGTAAGGGTCCTAGAGCAGTGACAATATGATAAAGTTGTGCAGCTGTACTTCCATCTAGATGTTGAATAATGTTATTGTTTCAAGTGCCATTAACCATCTCTTGGTTCAGTTTGTTGCAGTAGCTTTTTGTGTGGACCTCTTCCCTGCGAAAAATCAGTGAATAAACATATCCTGCGACTGCTACTAAGATCTGCTTAATAATTGTTTCTTGTGAAGTACTTTCTGTCAAGCTGCTGTGACATGCTCTTTTTTTTTTTCTTCTTTTCAGTCCCTTCGCCCTCACAAAGAAAATTCAACCTTGCTTTTCTGAAAATGTGCAATGGAAATGGAGCAAGCAGACATTGCACACACACAGAGGAAGAAAATAAAGTGTATGTTTAGAATGGAGGATTTTCCCTGAATAAAATAGAGATCTCTAGGGCCTAAGTCATGCTCTTTTTTATAAATCTTGTACTTAACTTTCCTTTGATATTTTGGACATAGTTGGATTTTATTTATGCCTCTAACAACATTTCAACATTGTTTTTTGCACTACATATTGCTTGTCATTTAGCTGTGAGTATTCACTGCTGGGTAAATAGTATATATCATACAGGAAGTAATAAAAGGTAAAATTCAATCTGTTGGTCAGCAAAAAAAATAAAACTCTTGCAAAAAATTGGGAAATTATGGGTTCATGAAATTGCGTGGTCCTTTTTTGGGGTTAAGGAAACTATAGTTGTAGATATTCTAGTTTTCTGATCAATGTTTTGTAATGCAGTAGTCATTTAAACTGTGGAATCTTAATTTTATTTTTTAATACATATGTATAAGTGAAAATGTGTAGTTAATTTAATTTTACTTTTTCATTTTTGTAAAACATTATTTATATACAGAGCTGTTAATGATAATAATATCCAGCTATTTTCCTCTCATAGAAGATAATAATTTGGAAATAATCATCATACAAATGTAGAATTATGCTGATATTAAACAATCTAAACTTACCTTTGACCAAAAGAAGCTTTGATTAGGCAATGCTCTTTTAATTAAAAAAAGTATGCATCATCTTTTTTATTATTAACTTTCATGTTTTGTTATTTCATCTGAAAGACTTTTGTATGGAAATTAGACTTCCCTTTCTAGTTGAACAAATGCTAATAAAAGTGTTTTACAATCACTCACTAAAGTTTTGACTGAAGTCACTTTCATTATTTTTGCACCTCGAATGTCATTTTCCCCTCCACGCATCCTGGCAAACAGGGTGACTGGAATGAATATTTCCAAAACAAGCAAATATCACATGTTTGGAAATTTTGTTTTAAGTTTTCCTTCAGCAGTAATCACTCAGGACGATGATTAATAAGGGAGCACGTGTACATCAAAGGTAAACCTCAGATGCACAGATCCAATTTCATATATCCATTAATTACAGTGACCTCCTTGTATCCAAACTGCTACACAGCTCCTGATCTGCCACCTGGCATCTGTGACACTCCCCCCAGCAGTGTCATTATGTTATCAGCTTGAGGATAGTGAATGAAAATCAAAGGTGTAACCTCATAAGGTAAGTTTACTAGATGTTAGACTGAGGGGTAGGGCTGCCAGAGATGCTCTGCTCATACAACTTAAAATTACAAGTACTTCTGCAAACAAGTACATTCCTCACTTCCAGTGGGTTCAGCACATCAGAACAAGGCCCATACACAGAGGTGTTTCCTTCTGGCTCATTAATGTTGAGCTCTGAAGTGTCATCTGCCTTAGGCAAATTTTTTTGTGGACTGTGGGAAAGTTTTTTTTCGGAGCTGTCTTTAGTGCAGCAGTATCAGTTTGAATGTGTCTGGTTGGTTCCAACTTGTTGCTTCATATCAGCGTCCAACAAACTAAAATTGCATCAAAGCTCTTCCTTTAAAAATAAATAACCTAAAAAATATGATTTTGAGAAAGAAAACCCAAAAACAAAGTGTACACTGTTTTATGTTTGCTGTGACAAATTTCTTGTCCTTCAATGTTCCAGTCTTATATAAAATAGACTTTCATCATGATCTGTTCCACTGATATTGGACTTCAGATTGTTCTACTGCAAAAGGAAAACTAGATACAGTAAAGGTATGTGTTATGAAATGGGATGAAACAAAATAAAAGTGCTACTAAAAATTATGTTTGGGAGTTATAATTTATACTCTTTCTGTTTAAGTTTTTAATGTTTGCCATATAAAAGCACTGTGTTCTGTGAATTATATCAGGAGAAGGATGGGGCAGAAGATGGGGCGGTGGACATGTGTTTGATTTCTGTTTTGAACTGAACAGCTGTGACGATCCATCATACCAATTTTTCTGTAAACTATTTCTTTCATAATGATGAAAGCAAGATATGTTTCTAAAAAGAAAAGATTCCACCATTTGGTGAATACCTTTTAATTTGCATATGTTTTGAATTAGGCAAATAAGTTCTTTGTTTAAAAAGAGTTTCTCCAAGTGAATTAAGGTTTTGTACTGGGAAGTAGTTTAGTGTTTTTCTGTCTCTCCTTCTCTCTGAGTTAAAATGTATTGGCTTTTTTTTTTTTTTTCTTTGACATTTAGGACTGTATTTTATCCTCAAGAGTCATTGCCTTTATTGTTATTTTTGGTTACAGATTTTATGTTTTAAAAGTATTTTCAGCTTCATCTACGGAAAACTTTTTACTATTTAACTCAAACTGATAATAAAAGATACTACATGTAGAGAAGGATAGATTCCCCCAGTTATCATTATGAAAGATCATTGCGATTTAAAATTAAATTTAGGAGGTAGAATGAGATTAAGTCGAAAGCTCAAGTAGCAAATTTAAGAGAATTCCATCTAAATACTGGCATGGTTTTAAATTATAATAAAGGACTTACTGTTATATTCTATAGACCGAGTCACAAATTTCAGGCATACTTTAAGAAAATAGTGTAATCATTCAAAAGGAATAGACCCACTGAGCCAAAGAAAGAAATGATTCAAAAGGCAGTAACAGAAGATGGGAGAAAAATAAAATCTTTTACAGTTGTGATATAATACCAAAAATTTTTGTGTGTTCTTTGTTAAATAGGGTAATTGATCTCTATCCCAATAACAAAGCTGCAACCAAATTTTTCTAGGTAGTTTGCTGAGGCTGTATCACTAGTTCTGACTGGGTCAGCACAGCAGATTTTAGGTCATCATAGCTATGTTTTAAGCTAGAAAACTGCCATTTCCTAAGGTGAAATACAAATGTCATACCTTGTTCAGTTCTGTATGCTAATCCACAGGGAGGGTCTTCAGAAATGCTTCTTTTTTTTACTTGAAATTATGTGATTTCTTCCTCCATATGTCTAATTTGAGTCATCAAGGAAGAAAACTTGGTTCATACAGTGGCAAAAAAATTATTAGAAACTGATGCATCTACCAGTTTCTGGAACACGACTCTAAGGGGTAAAGTTGATACCAAAACATTTTCCCCAGGATTCTGCCCAAACCACTCAGCAGAATAGGCTAATAGTACAAATTATGTCCTCTCACCTTTATGTGACTAAGAAATACTTAATCATGTCTCGTGTAACCATGAATTACTTCTTTCACCAACTAGGCTTTTACTCATCCTCCTTTTTCACTGAGGGTTTCTCTGTTGAGCACAACAGGGCAAGGAAATTTAGGTGGTATCTAAGCACCTGCTTCAATGCAGTAAACCCAGAGGGTTTTCAAATGTCTTGATTCCAAGGCCCCTGCTTTTGGAATTGGGCAATCCAGCAGTTCACATCCCTTAAAGAAAAAGCCTGTAACAACTTGTCTGCTGGCATCAGCCACAGGTGGCTACAAAGCACGGACTGATGTACAGCAGCAAGTTGGGCTGGCAGTGCATGTGCTCAAAGCATCTGCACTACAAGAAGACATGATCTTTGATGTGTTTACTGGAAGTTGACTAGAGCTTGGCTGCATTTCCCGCTGAGGTCCCTAATTCAGCCAAGATCCTACTCGTCTCTCTCCAGCCTATCAGTTGTGGTGATCTAAAGTAACCTAAAATACCATTTTGGTACAGACACTGACTTCGAAGGTGCTTATTCTCTAGTAAAATATACAGCTCTGGAATTAACAGTCCCCTAAAATGCATAAAAAGTCCCCTAAAATGTAATTTCTTTTTTTTAGAAAATAGCTTACAATTTTCAGGATTATCACGTATCTCTTAGGAAGTGGTGAGAGAAGAAATCCTCTCCTGCCTAAACTTTGCACCAAAAAACTCCAAGGTAGCTCTTTCAGAAATGAAGCAAGGGTTCATGTCTTCTGATTTCAGAGAAAAGACTCAGCAGCTGTGATCCCTCTTGGAAGGGTTGTATGATCATGCTATGTTGCACAGATGGGTTCTGTTGGAAAGGTAACAAGGCATCCCTTCTTCTTTCTCACTTCCCAAAATCTGGACTTGACCCATGCTTCCTGTTTATCCAAGCTGTGCTTTAAAAGGGCCAACTGGGAAACAGGGCTCAATTGCTTTCTCTTCCTGAAGAGAGTTCAGTTTGCATCTCCCAAAGTGTCTATACCTTGACCTGTGTCGGGGGTGCTCTCATTCCTTTCTGCTGTAGCTGTTTCCCTTTTCGTAGTGTATTTAACCTTTTAGTGAACCAGTCACTTAGTATGGGCAAGAGCAGGAGTGGTGAAGAAATAAGAATGAAGATGTTACCTTGTGCTTGGAACCTTACTTGAGAAATGGGTATTAGTACAAGAAATTATGGTGAGTATTTAATTTCTCCTGAAAAGGCCTGGGTTTCTTTGCCATAATTCTCAGAAGTTAAAAGATCTGGTAGATCTACCCTAATTGATAGAGGTGTCTTAGCTGGAGTAGGAAAGGCAACTGAATAAATTAGATAATTTGAGCAAACTAGAGTGTTATTGGACTAAGCAGTAAATTCCACGTTAGTATTTAAGCTGTAGATTAAAAGATACAAACAAAAAGCCAAAGTTCCTTAATGTGACAGAAGAACCAGACCCTGAAATATTCTATCATTATATGTTTCATCTGTAAATTTAGAAGTGCATGACTTTTTCCTGTTTGATTAACTAGCTACATTTCTGAAGCTAAGTTATTAGCAAAGCAGTAGCTTCAGAGGTTGCAGCTGTTGCTTCTGGGAAATGGGATCTAGGGATTTTTGTTCAATACAACACTTAGATGTCATATTTTGCTCTACTTATGCAAGTCAACTATGTATAGACTTTGAACTTAAATACTTACTTTTGTGAGAGGTATCTCTAAGGGTACAGATAGCTTTCTCTTCTGTTGTGCTGTTCCTCAAACCCGTTGAAACTTACTACAGGATCATTTGGAGCTTGTACTTCATACCTTTTCTCATGCAAATGCTGTAATTCTCAATTCTATGTGCATTTATGAGGCTGAGCTCTGGGAAAACCTTCTTCTGGAGCTAAGTGAAAGGGCTACCAACAGCCCAAGGGTTTTGCATGAACGAGCATTTAATGATTGAATCCAATAGGATTACTCCTATGAATAAGGACTACAGAATCTGAACCCTGAATACTTTATAGTGAGGACTTAATCTTTTGTATTCTGTGAAGTGCTGTTCATATCTATTGTCCTCTGGGAAACAATATTCTCCTGTAATAGCCTGACCCCCTTTTGAACTGTCTATATGTTTTGGATATATTAAGTGTTCTGTGACTTATCTATTGTTCTGCTTTCTAAATTCTTCTCAGCTGGGGACAAATTACCATTTTTAATCAGAAACTTTATTTGTTTATTTTTAATTCCTGCTGGTAGTTGTGTAAAGTGATCATGAACACTGTCTTAATTGTGCAAGGGAGTGATTTTTTAGACTGCAATATTAAATTATCTTTCCCTAAAAGAGCTATTACATTTACAGTCTAATATGCCAACTGGAAATTTGTTATGGTTTGTGTGAGGTTTTTTTATTTTATTTTTTCACCTCTCAGCTGTCATAGTTCCCTCTTTCTTGGTTTTTAGAGGTAATGTAGGACAGAGTACATACATGTTACAGACAGTAACATTTAATGCTGTGCCTACAGAATGACAAATTTACTCTCTTCTTAGAATTACTGATGTTCAATGTCCACACGTGATCCCACCAATCTCAGTTCTTCATTCTGCCATAGAAGAATACTTTGATATAACTCTAAACACATATTTAAATGAAATCACAATAGCCCTTTTCTTATATTATTCCTTTATGTCTTGTCAAACTTTCCTTCTTTGCTTCTACCCCTCTCTGTAGGTTACTTTCTTCACAGCCTCTGCAGTGTCTTTACCTTGCTTGCTCACATTTGGCTCTGAACAATCAGATGGAACATTATTACAAGCCGTGTATTTCAAATCCCTCAATGACAGCCAATGTTTTCATTGCTTATGTATTCACTTTTCTGATGAGGTATTCTACAATCATAACAAATTAAGTGAGTGACTTACAGTATGCAGATATTTGTTTGCTCTTTGACTAGTTGCGGAGAAACAGCTTGTACTAGAAAAACAAAATATGTAATTCTGAATTACTGCAATATTGTCAAGCTAAAGGTGCCACGGTTTATTGAATTTTGTTTCTGAATGCTGTTGTAAAGGTTGTCATTAAGCTTCCATTATGTTTTTTAACTGACTTTTGTGGGGACATTTTTTAAAAAGTTTGACTTGATCTAATATTGTATATTTCATACACTCATCTTAATTATTAATTTATGTCTCTCCTTTTCAGGAAAAGTTAAATGGAAGTCCTCTTATATATTTTTTGAGCAATTGGAGGATTTAGTTTGTTTGTTGTTTGGTTTTTGGTTTGTTGTTTTTTGGGTTTTTTTTTAATCTAAGTCCACAAATCAATATTTTATAACATTTTCTTTTATCCTAATCAGTGCCCTTGGTGGTTCCAAGAAAGAAATTTCCAGTTTTGGAGTACACTTAGTCTTTCTGAGTGGCCAGAAGGAAGCTTATAGCCAATCTCCTTTTTCTCATTTTATTTTCCTCTGTATTGCTTTCTTTGCAATAGGAAAGTCTCCTCATGTCTCCCTGCTGATTGCTCCCAACCTTTTGCTGTTCATGCCTTGATTGGAATTCCTACCAATTTCATACAGCTGTAAAAATGAGGAATAGTATCCTGATATATAAATTCTAATTGTAGAAGTTTAATTTTTGGAAGCTATATTTTGTGCCAACAATTTTATCTTTCCAATCCACAAAGATAAGATTTCTTAGATGAGGTGAGTGATATTCCTGCCACAGTGCTCCTGCAGATTACCAGAGCTGCAAAGCATGTAGAGCAAGAAATACAAATGCTAATCACATATGGGTGTTTGTTCTGGAAAGCAAATCTCCTGCACATCAGAAAAAAACCAGTCAACAAAGCCACTCACAATGGAGCAGGATTAAGACAAAATTTTGCACTTCACAAGCATGTGGCAATAAAATTACTTTCCGATGGCACGGAGGAGGTTCACAAAGCTTATGTGAGGTAACTTGGACTGGGCAGACAAAAGAGATCAAGGATCCAAAGGAAGATAAAGAAAAGGATCGATACAAATCTAATAGAAATTATCTACTATGGGAATAAATCAGGTGTGAGAGAGAAATAACATAGAGAGAGGTAAAAATGATACCAGTGCTAAACTGGATCCTTTTCTATTTAGATTTCTAGCCTGCCTTTTGATTTAGAACGGTAATCCACTGCCTGTTAAGCACCAAGAAAGTTCACTTTGTTCTTCTCTTCACCGTCATATTAGGCTATTTTTTTCTGCATGTGCTCTGTCATTTATCAGCTTTCTGACTGATATTTGATGATATTTTCCTGCCATGAGAATCTGAAATATCTGGATATTTATGAATATACCTTTGTGAGGAGAAAGGGTGGGGTCAGAGATAGAAGTTGATTTATTTTAAAAAGGCCAGTATTTGGCAACTCAAATTTCAAAAGAAATCTGAAAATATAACTAATTTTTTCTGAATTCTTAGTTTTTTAATTCTTTTCCCTTCCATTCCCTTGCATCCAGAATCTTACACTTTCTCCTAACAAATTATTAGGATAGGTAATGCTTAACTTCTCAAACAAGCTGACTCTCAAATGACTCAAATGTCCATTGGCACAGCACACGAGCAAACACATGCTGTAGAACTGGCATCCAAATAATCAGACGAGCTATCTTTGTTGGCAGTTTCTCCTGCCTCAGTACATCTATTGTCCCCTTGGATTATCCCATCTGTAGCTGCTTCAGCTCTGTTTCCGTGTCATCCTTTTGCGTGCTACAATGGTTCCTCTTCAACAACTGATCTCCATCCTTCATGAATTCCATCTCAATGTCCGTGTTGAAACAAGATCCTCTACTTGCATTATTGAATCAGTATCTTCAAGGCATACCAGACTGCTCTTGCAAATCATCATGATTAATTTTTTGAAGCTTTCTGCACCTAAAACTATAAGATAATGGTGTCTTTCAACACAGACTGGAAGTAGGGAGTGCAGAAAAATTAATTGCTTCTTATGAACCTTCAATAATGGCATATGTCAATGTACTTTAAAGCATGGTCTATGAATTTTGGGGTCTGGAAACACTCAGGATTCAGAGAGATAGCAGAGGCAAAACCTGTAACAAAAGTGCAATAAAGTCATAGCAGAATATGAATTCCAGCTTCCAAATCAACTGCTACATTTGCAGTTCATGTGGAAATCAGACTTCTTTGGATTCGAATTCCCTTGTAAAACATCACTTCTGTTTACTGCTAGAGCTAGTACATAAATCAAAGGATCACAGAGGATAATGGGATGCCTTGCTTTGACTCTGTCTGCAAAAAACTGGAGTCAGAACTGCTCTGCCAGTCTGCCTCATGGCCACATTGTCATGCAGTTTTCCACAGGTGAAATTCTTTTCAAAACCAGAGGCTATTTTACTATTTCTGGATTTTGCTTCTTTATCTAACCACATGTATTATTTTGGGCTATATCCAGCAAGAGTTTTTCTCACACCATTGGCAACATTCTCAGGTTTCATGTATCTGTGTCCAAGGCTGAGGTTTTCAAACTGCTAAGTACACATCTGAGTCTACTCCATGATGCATTTTTAATGTGAAGATTCCTCAATGATCAAGACAAAGTTTTCCCTCATCTCCTTCCTTTCAAAGGTATTCTCAAGACACACTTAATGCATCATGCAACATACAACATGAATTGCTTTTATCTTTTATATAACCTGAGGAAACACACAATCCTATTGCTTCCTCCTCTGCAATCCTGACCTTGGATGTGGGGCATTTTCTTCACAAGGTATGTTCCTGCTGCCAAGCCATTTTGAATATTCCCATTGTAATAAGGACTCTACTTTCTTATGAAACCAAGACATGCTGGAAGGAAAACATATCTTGACTTCTATCTAACATGAAGAAAAAGTAGATATATTTTATAAAAATGCCAGGGAAAAAATAATTTAAAAATAAAAAAAAAAAAATTCCTCTTAGAAAGGATTTTGTACTGTTTCATCGACTATTATGTGAAAAAAAAAATAGTAGTTTAAATGACTTCTTGGTTGAAAGGGGTGCCCCATGTAAAAAGTTTTGTAGCTTTAGTATGGTTATTAGTATGTCTTAGGGTCCTTATTGTAATTCATATTTGGCTTTCCATCTTAATTCCTTTATCCAAACCAGCAATATGCTAAACTCTAGAAATGCCAGCAGGAGAGCGAAGAATTGCTCTATACTTGATGACTTTTTTTTCATTTTTATCCTTCACCTATGTGTAAGAAAAAAAAGCTGTTGATCAAAGGTAGGATTAGCACTTGATTCCACAAGCAATCTTTTTTTCTAATTTAAAACAGGAGTTTGGAATGTTACTTCAGTTCTTCAAGAATGCAACGTAGCTTTCCAGCAATGAGCGAAACCTCTGTGGTTCAGTGTAGGCAAAATGGATAAATGTGGATAATTCAGAGACCTTTTGAGTTGACCCTATTTCGCCCTCTGCATGAATACTAATGCTCATATGCATACTGTATGATCCTGCCCTTCACTCTTGTTTCCTCTCAACTCCTGGTTTCTTCAGACAGTACCAGTTGTCTGTTCCCTTTTCCTTAAACTGTTGATGTATTTCTGTTTTGTTGTACTGAAGTAATCTGTACGAACATAAAAGTGATGCTCTGAGCTATAGGAGAGAGAGTGTGTGTGTGTGTGTGAGCGCGTGTGTAATTCTGTTTTATTTCACACAGTGCTCTGTTTGCAGTAGAGGGTGTCAGTGATAAATGGCATTGCCCACTCACCTGGAAGTCTTTTAGAAGTGATATATTACTTTTAAAAGAGTTACCCTTTGTGAGGGATATTTACACCTGGCAGCTAACTGAAGGACTATTGTGACAACCTCTCAGTTGTTCAAATACAGCGTCCTTAAGAACTTTATTAAAACAATTAGGGTAAGCAAAGTGATGGATTGCCACAGGTGTATAGGTGCTCTGTGTAGGTAGCAAACATCTGTTCAGGAAGAAGTGTAAACTTAGAAATCTGGATTGACAGGCTTAAACTTTTGTCACAAACTCCCCAAAATTTTCTTTTAAGATCAATACTGAAATCAAAGTATCTTGTCATCAGCTGCAAGCTGATGCAACCACGTTCACCTTCAGGTAGCATAGTACATGAATGTAAACAAAACATACTTGATCTCTTCTATTTTGTTCTTGATCAAAACATCTTGGGTTTCAAATTGAATTTTTTTATTCCAAGGAAAAAAAAAAAAAAAAAAAAAGGAATTTCATCATCATTTTTTTTGTGTCCTAAAGTTGCATATCTAATCCCAACACAGCAAGGTCCTCATTCTTAAGTACCTCACTGCATGCTGAGTAGTCCTGCTGATTTCAGCAAAGTCTTGCTCAAAGCTACATATATTTGTGTGTATTTGGGGCTGGATTTAAATCATTAACTGTGTTACCTACTTTACAAAAGAGCATGCTTTATGAATTTTTCACCAATATTCATGTCTATATTTTGCTTTGTTGCCCAGGTAAGCATTAATGTAATTAACATTGATAAATTCAACACATTTTTGTGAGTGGTTTCTATCTGAACTAGTGATGAATCTCAGAGCTCAGGTCCTTCTGTGGCAGCTCAAACTTTGCACAAATTGCTATATATAATTCAATAAAATAAGCCTTAGAGTGGAATGAATCCCCAGAAATCATACTTTGTGCAGAGGATGTGCTTTTTGAAGGAATATTGAGAGAGGGCAAGAAATGCTCTAGTTCTGTTTCACACAAGCAGGGCAGTGCTGATAAAAATTACATATGTATGAGTTTATAGGGAGCAAAAACTGATGTGCTTGAAATTGGCTGAAATTTCCACAGTTTTAAAGATTTGGCCCATAAAGCAGGCAAGGAAGACACAATAACTTTGGTGAATTTATTTTTCATATTGAGATTATGACCTTGAACCTTTTGCAGAGTTCAAACGGCACTAAAATTGAAGTGTATTTATATGTGATATTTATTTGACTTACATTTATAATAGTAATCATAACTATTATGTTTTTAATTATGTGCATTCAATTCACTACAAAGTTGATAATGTGGCATTGACATACACGAACTTTTTCTCATAAATAACTGCTTTATCTTTTTGAAAAAATTGATCGTAACTGAGTTACTTACCTGTGTACCTGTTGCTTTACTGGTTCTGTAGGAATCCAGATTTTGAATATAAGCTCCTTAGCAAGACCCCAGAAGACCAATTAGATGCGCTAACTTAACATGTAAGTTGCCAGTCAATCCAAATATAACTACTTATTAGTTCTGATCAAAGTTTGTAAAACAAAAGAATAAGTAGAGCTGACAAGGAGATTGTGTTTTCCATTTTTCTTGCACGTTTCCTGAAAATAAAAATATTAGAGTGTCTGAAAATTAAAGGAAAAAATCCAAATCCATCTTCTTTTTAAGTTCATTGAAGCTTTAAATTATATTTTTTTATATGCATACTTAAAAGCTTTTAGTAATAAATGAACATTTCTAAAAATGACAGCACCTTGATTTCAGCATAATGAAATGTTACTATTTTTAAATCTGTGCATTTATCTGAGCTTTTCAATTCAGCTAAACAGCACTTCATAGGGAAAAAATATATTGCAGAAAATAAGGAAAGTGGGAGTTGACAGGATTGAAAATAAATTTATAGGGAGTTTATATGTGGGATACAAGAGAGCCTGGAAAAAAACAAAGAGGAGGCACAAAGAGAAATATTCAAGAAATAATTTCAGTGTTTTATACATTCACAGTATTCATCTTTACCATGAATCACATGAGATTATTTGTTTTTTTTACAAAACATTGGAACAGTTTTGTTTTGTTTTGTTTTTTTGGGAGAGGAGGTTGATTTTTTTTGTTTGTTTGGTGTTTTTTTGTTTGTTCTTCTTTGTTAGTTTGGGGGTTTGGTTGCTTGGTTGGTTGGTTTTGGTTTTTCAACAGTTCAGTTTGGGGTACTGCACCTCTTTCCATTCAGACAAATGGTCGAGTCTTTTAGGCTGTCTTTGCACTGTCAATTGAAGCAGCATTTTAATATGCACTTGTGCTTCTTTGTCAAACCTGGTGTTTGTCACCACAGTAGGGAAACTGGGGATATTAGGGCTCCCCCGTGTCATGAAACACTAACATCATGACAATAACAGAAGTTTCATTCATATGAATTTATTTGTAAATCTTACTTGCAGGAAACTCCCCTTGCCTTCACTCTTTATCAAACTGATGACTGAAGTAGCCTCTAAATCTCTGTAGTCTCTAAAATCAAGAACGGTCTAACAAAGAAGATATAAAAGCAATGCACTTTTCTTTCTAATTCATCACATTTTCTGATTCCCTAAAAAACATATTGGTCCTTCATTTTGCAGCAAAATTAAGGTCCACAGAAGGGATCTGATAATCTGAATCATCTTTTCTGAGCTTACACTGAAGAGTTCTGCAATTCAAACACTAAAATAGGCACGAGTGGGAACACCTGAATGACTGTGGGAACACCAGAAGACATTGAGGAATGGCACAGTTGGGAAACATCTGCATTAGTAGGTTATCAAGATCTGGGTGCATTTCCATGCAGCTTCTCAGCAGCTCTGGGATTAGGAAGAGGACATCTTGCTCAAAAGGCACAAGTCACCAGGAAGCAGCAGTAAGAGGGTGAGACATGACTGAGGCTTTATGACACCCTGATAAAAGATGAAACGGGAAGCAGACGATAGCGACTCATGGAGGTGAGATATCCTAGAGAGGCAAAACTTCCTAATCATCATCTGCTCTGAAAGAGTAAAAAAGGCACATCCAAAGCCAGCACACCATCACTAACTTCAAAACAACCCAGAAGACATAATAAACCCCTGATAGTCACCATCTCTCCTTTTCGTAATTAAAACCCTTTCCTCTCAGCCATCATCCCAAGGAAACCTAGCTATTAGGACCACTTGAACATGTTCCCACTGGTGTGAAAGACTGTCTGAAAACAATTTTATTCTAAAATAAAATCACCCTTGCTATCAGAGAGATGCATGTGGAGCTCTGCTATTATGTTGCTACAATTCCACAATCTTACTTGCTTTCAAAATGTAAAAGGCCAAGGGTGGGGTCCTCAGCAAACCATTCCTTATTACCCTGGGGCATGAAAGATGCCTCGATGCCTCTGTATTAGAGACTGCAGGGTCTCTTCCTGCCTGGCACAGAGGTCTGAGTCCACTTGTGGCTGAGTAGCTTCATGCTGAGCTACTAATACCTAAATCCTACGAGAATAGGCACTTTTAGGCATCTCTTTGATCACAGAGCAGGACTGCAAAAAAGCATTGAGTGTAGAAAAGAGACAGTAGTTGCATTTGCTTTACCTTTTAAATATAATAACTGAGCTCTTACAGCAGTAACTTTAATGTTAAGGGGACAAAATCTGATGTCTTGCTGTTCAGTAGTCTGCCTTATAAACCATGCTGTAAGTTTAAGTTTTTGCCATTGTTGACAAAATTAGCACACCAAGAAAAAGAAGCAAAAAAGCAAATATGCATGAACTGACATGGTATGGTGGAGCTCTCTAGTTCCCATGGGATCCAGTAATAGTATTTGTATTTTATTCATAGGTTACTTAGTATAAAATCTTCAAAAGGCACTGGAGCAGAGAATGAAAATCAGGTACCTTCAATTTCCTGGTGAATTCCTTGATAGTCTTACCCAAAGCTTTTCTGCCCCAAAGATACAGTCTATCAGTTTTGCAAAAGCATCATCAAAAGGATCTGAGTCTTTTCTATTAAGTATGGAATACTAGAGTAAAGCACTTCATTCTCTGGTTGGAAATAGGAGTTTGAAACTGCTCACTTAAAGGAATTAAACCACATCTCCCATATAAAGGTTGAAGTGTTATGAAGAAGTGAATTAAAAGCATAATCACATGAAACATTATTTCTTGAGATAGACTTTGATAATACAATCTCTTGTTGGTTTGTAGAAGAAAGGCTTGGCTGTTTTCTCTGAGCAACAAGCTCAGAATGATGAAAACTTAGTTTTAGGCTGAGGGAAACTACATTTAATACATTTCACTTTTCACAGTGTTACCTATAACTAAAAATGTGAGTTCAGCGTGATGGCAATGCTGTTTGCCTGGGCTGGAACCTTCAAATCCATAGCTGGAGTGGAACCTATTTCAGTATCTGAATACTTGGAAAAAAATAGGAACCCAGTATTCAACAGATCTTTCTGCACAAAATTGGTTGCAGCTGCTTGTTCTTGAGACTAAAATGACTAAGCTTTTTGCGTTGGTTTGTGGGCTGGATTTTTTTTTCCTGCTTCTCTTTACTGTTCCTTTCTCCAGGGACTATGCCAAAGCTGAATTCTGCCCTGCCTTACGTTTTGTGCAGAGATGCTGGTCATGTTCAAGATGAACCCGATGGGAACTGAAGACAAGCTGATAGTGTTTCACAGGGTCCTTCCTAAGTGCAAAGCCTGAAATGTGTGTAGTTTCAGATTACAAATGCAGCAGTTTGTGAGGTTTGATTAAATGGTAGTTTTAGTTTTATTAATGGTGTTTGTAAACAGCAGTCATTTACCTCCCAGTGCTCTTCACACCAAATGCTGGAAAACAGAATGATTTTTTTATGAAGTAAACATTCAAAGGTTTCCTTGAAAGACACCTCTAAACAGGCTGCAAAAATCTCTAAACAAGCTGAATCTCTACTTTTCTTCACTTGGGCGCACAAGACCTTAAATGAGGGTCTCACGTCATTCTCTTTCCTGGAATTCAGATGAATTTAAAATGCAGCAATCGATAACCCAATTTACATTGCAACCAACACCTTTTGTGCCTATGGTTTCCCACTAGGACCTTATTTATTCCAGCCTTTCCTCTGCTGCTCCCACACCAGGTTCTTGGCCTGGGGGGGCTGCCACACGGGAATGGGATCCGTGCTGCCCAGCAGGGTTCGTGCCCTGCCTAGTGGGGTGGGTGGACAGAGAAGCCCCAGCACCTGGTGTCGGTTCTGCTCAGCAGATTTTGTATCTCTGTTTACACTCTGCTCAGCTATAATTGACAGTTCTGTCACCATTTCTTCACCGTCTTTGGGGTGTATTGTTATAGTTGAATGCATACTATAGAAGGGGAAGAATCCTTGCCCATCACAGCTGTCGTTTTCCTCTTCTTCAGTTCTTCTTGTTCTTTTTTTTCCTACGCTTTGAGTAGTGTAAGTCATGCTGCTTATATTGCATATGCATTGACAGATTTTTTGACTGACATGCAAATTAATTCAGAGGAAGAGAAAAAGAACATTTTTGTTCCTGACACTTCTTTATTTTTATCTTTGCGTGCCATCTTTGACAGGCTTTAAAATCTTACTCTTATTTAAAAAGTAACTTTAAATAAAGAGCAATTTGTTATACCAGAACTGTGCTACTACTGTATCTTGCTTTCCAATTTGTTCAAGTCCACACTAAGAAAAGCTTCTCAGTTACATGATTCTGACACTAAACAAGATCCCTGGAGTTCCAGTAAATATATACTCTTTTTTTTTTTTTTTTTAAATCTGCTTGTGGGAGATTTTATAATGCTCCTGGGCAAGGAATTTTCCTCTGGTGCCCTTTACCATGCTCCTTCAGAGTTGCACAGGCAGAGCTCTGAGAAATATTCATAATTTATAAAATTAAATATGATGGTCCCAGAAAGAGCCATAAGTAGGAACTGAAAACTCATTCTCATTAATCAAAAAAACCAGCAAACAGACCTATTGTCTCAATATCATTAGTGGATCAGCTACTGCAATATGAGACTCTTGAATTTTAAGCCCTAGTTTTTGGCTCTCAAATGACTGCTTCTGGCTTTCATTTTCCAGTTCAACTGGTCTCCTAGTAGTTCTACTTTTTTTCAAGAAAACAAAGGGTTTATTTGCTTTTTCCTTTTTATATTTACTTACATTGGGATTAAAACTACCTGTGACCTCCCACCTCCTCAGAACGTCAGCCTCAGAATAATTCTGTGAATTCTGTGGAAACAGAAAAGCAATTTCATAGAGAGGAAATTGCCTTCATATTTATACTAGATGAATTATAATCTTGTGGGGGATTTTTTTTGCTAAAAGATCACAATTCTCAGGTAGAGTAGTGACCTCAATTTTTCCTCTTGTGTTAGAAAATTGTTGGATGTCCTTTTCTCATTTCCTGTTGGGGCACGGTCATCTCTGAGACCAGTGCTACCCTCTGATTGCCCAGTGTTGTCCACCCCACTGGTGCAAATGCACTGCAGGAATTTTTGTGGTGTGTATCGGTGGTTTTCAGGGAGGAAAACAGTGTCTATTGAATGGAGAGTAAGGTATGCGAGGGGGAAAAAAAAAAAGGAATAGTGATGGTAAAAGAAAACATAAGCGTGGGAACATGGGTACTGAAGAAATGTAAATGTCATTCAGAGAGGAGCTATGGGAAAGGAAAAGAGAGGAAAATTAATCCTAGTTCTTTATTGTCATTGCTCTTGATTTTTCCCCCCAATTTTCCCCTAAAAATGTTTCCTTCTAAGATAGAATACTCTCTAATTCAGGGGTATGTCACAGAACATTTTGGCAGGAAACTTTCTTTTTGCGGTAAAATTTGTAGAATCACTCATGATTTGATTCAAAATACTTTTAACTGATTTGTGTTCTTCTGCTTGTAGAGGTTTTCTGGTTCTGTGTGTTCCCTTGGCTAGGGCCTTGAATTTAGCTGAAAGCCATGTTAATCAGTATATGTGATGCTCTTAGCTGGGCAGGAAAACTCGTACAAGCAACACGGAGAGAGAGTTTTCATTACAATGTGTGTACTTTAGAATTCTTTGCACTTCCACAGGCTAAGTTGTGCTTGATTTGTGTTCCTGAACAAACAAAGGAGGAGGAACAGCTTTGGAAAATTCAGCTCTTTGAAAGCCAATGAAAGAAAAAAAAACATTATTATTTATTTACTTAATTATTTTTAATCAGTTTTTCAACCTTGAACTCATGGAGAGTTTTCAGTGTCCAGGTGTCACAAGATGTAACATAACATAGCTGGGCAGAATAGTGATTACGGGTGGCAATTAGTTACTGATAAACTGTCTTAGTGACTTGTATAGAATGATGCTTTCTTGCTGCCCACAAATTATGAGTAAGAATTTAAATCTTCTTTTTGCCTAATGGTTAATAAGTGCCTTAGAACGATCTTACAGTGACAGTTTCTTGTATCACTAATGAGTGTAATTAATGAAAAAACAGTAAATTTTATCAGCCTGTAGACTTTCATGTTTGCTTTCTACCATCTACCTTGTTTGCATTTCAGAGTAGCTGTAGATTCTTTCCTGCTGTTTTTCTTCTGAAGCTGGTACTGTAATTTTAAGTGAAGTTCCAGATACTGTGGCAGTTATGGAAAGTGGATATTGGATCACTGGGGACAATGCTAAGTATATACCAATTTTGTTAAAAAAAAAAAGGCTAAAGCAATGCTTTTGCTTTAAAGGTGGAACACCCAAGTCCAAACACTACCGTCCTGAAACTGAAGCAGAGAATCATGTGCAGAATACCTGGTCTGCTTTAGAGCATGTCTTTTTGCTTGACATAAGAGTTAAGTTTCTTTTTCAGTAAACTTATAAAAATGAAGTTTTTTACTAACTATTCCACCTCAGAACACTTATTTTTGAATTATTCATTTAAAAGTTGCTTACTATGCACAGATCACAGTTCCCACCATGTTCATTTGTCTGACTTCTTTCCTCCCCTCCCTGAATGTGCCTGTAATTCATCATTGCCTTCTTTATTTCTGAAGTCCATAGGAGTGAACATCTTTTGAACAAATAAATAGTTGTGCCTTTCACTTCCTTGTCACCTTCTCAGTATTTTCTGTTAAGATTGTTCTTACTATTTTTAGGGCATTTTGGAAAGCCTGGGGAGGGGAGGATGTGGCTGTTTCAAGGTGATCATGGTTTTTTTCAGGGAGACACCTGACAATCTCCTTTCCTTCCTACCAGCTCATTTCCTCCTCCCAGGTATGGAGAAGCTTTGAAAAATGAGAATATTGTGCTTGAAGCAGAGACAACAATTTAAGCTGTGTGATGTACTGCAATCCAGCCGTCATTGATTTTGGCTGCACAGAACTGGGACGGGAGTTCCATCTTTACGCAAATTCCTAAGGAGGTGAAAGAGGTGATTGCACTCTGGGTATCTTTTCATAACAAGGTCTCTGAGAAAAAAATGCTTAATATTTCCTGCTTCAAATGCATCAATTAGAACATTTAGTCTGAATCTTTGGAGAAGAAGCAGTAAACTGATGGGCCACATTAGAGGTAGGGTCTGACTAGGTTCAGTAGTGAAATGTTATTCAGCAGTGAAGAGGAAATAATGAATAAAGATGTTTGGAAGAGTATTGGAAGAGCATATCGAGTGTGGTAATATATTATTCATATAGTCTGCATGTTTCACCCTTGTTTATCCAATGCTTAGGAAAAATTCTCATTAAAATTCTCTTTAACCTGTGTAAAAGACTTCTTTGACCCTTTCAGATCATGTTTCTGTTCTGCTAGGCACCCCTTAGCAGATGTGCCCCTTGGATAAGCAGAGTTCCAGGACATCCTTTTAAATTCTAAATTGTCTACTTTGAATATCAGTTTAATTTGTAGAATATGGTGGGAATAATTTCTTTTCAAGAAAAGATATCAAATACACTATCACTGAATTGTGAAATAAGATTACTGGTAAATCATAATTTTTCAGTGCAGCTGATGGAAGAAATAAATCCATCTAGGCACATCTAAGCAAAGTATTTACAGCTCCCTTAAACAGCCTTTCTAACTCATATTTCCTGTATAAATCAGTCTTGTTTGTGACCTTGGAAATACATCAGAACTACGAAAATAACTAAATTGCTTTCTGCCAACTCAAGCTGAGGTTCTTTTAACTTACCATTGCCTTCAATTTCACATAAAATGTCCTCTCTGATTAAATACAATTTTAACATTGCAAAATGTTGGGTTTTTTTTTTTAATAAAAGAGACTAGGTTTATAGTTAAAATGATACCTTCTTACTACCAATCTGAATTTTTACTACCATCTGTGAGTTTGACCACAGCATACTCTAAATATCTGTTGACATGCAATCTCATGAAGAAGTCTGGCTTCTGGTTTATAGTTTTAAATTCCTCTTAAATTCTTTTTGAACTCATTGCATTTGAAATGCCCATCTTCTAAGTTAGGATATATCGCCATAGGAATTTCCTAACACTTCACTGGAGGTTTTTTTCTCTTTTGAGGCTAACCTAGACTGCCTGCTGTTCCTTTTGAAAGTTCATCGTGCTTCCATTGATACAGGTTCTGACCCAAATGCTTATTGCAGCTTGTCTTCTGCCTTGGAGTTTCTCGGGCACGGAGAGCACAACTGTCATAATCTTTTAGACTTCATTGATGTCAATAATAAAGGGATTTTGGTCACTTTTCCTTTTGTCTAGGCATCATCCAGTCATGGCACAATATGTGTTGGTGACAAGAGAAGTTGTTGGTGTTTAAGGATGGAGCACTGACAAAAAAACCGAACCAAATAAAACCAAAGCACCTAATAATAAGGAAATACAGTGCTCAAATACCCTTGGTTGGTTTGGGAAATTTGTGTGAAAGCAGTTCAGATTTAAGAGAAACATAGATATCACTACATTATCATTACAGTCTTCTCTTCCTTCTTTTGAGGAATGAATGAAACTTCTTCTGGACTAGAAACTGCAATTTTGCCTGGCTCTGCAAGCAGCTAAATTCCATTTTCATCAAACAATTTTAATGTTTTCATGTATGAAGTCTTGTGAATAAGTGTAGTTTTACCAAAATCCTGCCCTCCAGAGTGGGAAGTTACCATACTTTACATTCTGTACACTCTTTTGTCCATTTCCTTCCCATGCACGAAATCCTACCCAAAGTTTCAATGTTGGCCACAGCCTTTAAAAGAAAACACTTCACATTTAATCTGTGGTGATGTTAATTACTAAAATCCCGGAAGATTCCACCCAGATTGAGCAACCAATCTTTAACTCTAAATGACATGAATAACACCTAAGAAATTAAAATTTACACATAGAAAAGCAACCAGGCAGACAGACAGCAAAGAAGAGGCTGAAAAAAATAATGACAGAGGCTGAAAACTGAAGGCATAAAGTAGTTGAAGGCTACAGGAAAGTTTCCCAACTTCAGTACTTGACTTTACAACTATTAAGTGTGTTTATTGTCTACGGGGAAAGGATCGGGGAGATTTTAATTGCAATTATTATTATTATTATTATTATATTTGTAATACAACAGCATTCCTACACAAAATCTGTGACACAGCAGATTTCTAACCTGAAAGCTTCCCCAAAGAGGAGAGGAAGGCACTGTCAGAGCTTCCTTGTGACCATGGAGAGGTCCCAGCCTTCTGCTAGAGGTGCTCATTTTGTCAGAGAGGAGTGTGGGACGTTGCTTTCTTGTGGTGCAGAGACACCAGCTGTTTGCTGCCCAAGGGGCTGAGGGAGTGGGTGTTGTCAGCTCACTGAAATGCCACCAGACCTATCTGCAGCCCTTGGTCTTGCCTCCTCTAACTCTCAAAGTGAACTAAATAGAGTCTACAAGCATGAGGATCCATGTCTTATTCTTCTGAAGGTATTAGAACCACAGACTGATTCTGCAGCTACCTTTTTAATTAAAGGTCACTGCGACTTCACAGCCTTCAAAAATGTACCCCTGATTTAGAGGAAAACATAAAAGTCACAGGAGTTTTGGGTCGTGTAATTTAAAGATCATTATTGTCATTCACTTTGAAATAATACTTCCACATTGGAATTGAAGTTGCATTATTCACTGTGATTTGTACTTTTAAAAAATTGGAGATGGGCAATGTTTTTTTCAGGCCTCAACCTTTAGCTAGAGCGACTTATGGTAATTGTTGTAAACAGAGTATTAATGTTAGTAAAGAAAAGATGGCAACAAATTAGAAGTAGAGCTCTGCCAGGAAAACATTCAAGAAGGAAAAAATTTATGGAGGATAAGGGAAAAACATTAAACTGATGAATAACATTAGGATTACAAGGTTTCCTGTTTAAAACAATAATATTTGTAATTTTTAAAAACAAAGCAAAACTTACTATTGGCTTTGACAGAGCAAGAATGTGGAGCAGATGAAGATAGTGGACCTTGAAGGAGTAGTCTGGACAACAGGTTATTGGAAGATTTACATGTGGGGAGTTTTATTCATGAACATCATTTACCTGAAGAAAAGAACTAAAGCGTGCAGGGTTTGGTTTTCCCCTCTCTTCCTCTCAACGCACTCAACGGGATCAAGGTCTTCTTCCCTTTTACCTACAGTAAAGATTTTGCAAACACTGTAGGCTGTACATTTACACTCATCCCAGACTCATGAATCAGAATTTGGAAGTGACTCAGAAGAAAACACAACTAAACTTGGCATGAAAATTAAGCTTCTGATTATTTCTACAATGAGCAGAGATATTTCCTTTTCTAAAAGTATTTATTTTTTTTAAACTAGAAAAGGAATAGCAGCTATGGAATAAGCTGGACTAGTTACTGCTAGTTACTTTCCAACAGGTAAAAAAGATGCCAAAAGAAATCACAATTTTTCCTGAATAGATCTCAGAGGATCTAAAGCAATGAATCTCAGCCAAATTAAACCAGATGCCTTTTATCCAGTCTATCTTCTGGTTTATCTAAGGAAATGGCAAATCTTTGAGCAGGGAGATAAACAAAGGCGGTGGCAAGCGAACAACCGATTCTTTCCTGAATTTCTTACTTCTGCTTTCTCCCTCTGACCTGGAGCACTGCTATTCAAAGCCAAATTAAATGGGTTAGACAGAGTCATCACAATGTGAAAGTGATTTTTCTTGCATCCTTTCCTCTGTGACTAAATTACTGGGCAGAAAGGATGCTGACAGGAGGAAATATGAAGAGGATAGAGAGGCTACTGCTGTGTCCTTGTCTTAGCTAATGTTTCAGGTGCTGGTGTTAGCAGCAGAATTTACAATCTGCTTTTACTTCCCATTTGCAAATGGAACACACTAGAGAGATAATAAAAGTCAGGACGTCAAGCCATTTGAGCAACCCTGGATATGAACCAGCTACTCATAGGAAAAAGCTCTTTTTCTACATATACAAATATTTCTGATTTCACACCTATGTTTATATTTATATTGAGTTTTTTCTTTCTCATAATTATTTAATGCAGATTTCTGATACAAATAATTAAAAATTTGATATGTTTGCAGGGGCTAATAATTTTAGAGGTGATATCTAAGTTTTGGGGTTTTTTCTCATTCAAATACAATGAAATTTTATAACTTATAACTCTAAAACTTTATAAATTTATAACAACATCAAATTTCTGCTGTAAGTTCCAAAAGTGTTTTTGTCACAAATATCTTTCTCCTTTGAAAATTATTTTCGTTGGGTTCAGTTTTAAATGAGGAAAATGGTTGTGAGGTTTCAACAGTGCTTATTATATTATTTGTTCCTTCATTATATTATTTGTTCCTTTTCCCATTAAAATCAAAGTGGCATATACAGGTGAATTTTTTCACCAGCCTGCACATTCTGGTCACATTCATTATTTTTCACATGGTGAGGCAAATCTCATAAGATAGAAGCAGATGGTGACAGCTTCCCCACACTATCAAATCAAATTGAGATAGCAAAAAGAAAACATTGGTCCCAAGCTAAGAAACTAGGTGAACATTCTGCTTTCTGAAAAGCTGCGCCAATTTTTTAGAAACCGTGGACAAAATAATGTTGATTAAGAAATAACCATGAATCTCTAAAAAGAATTCTTAGGAGGCATTAGTTTACTGGAGACATGAGACTACCTAACACTTATTGTTCTATATCAACGTGGGGCTTTTTTTGAAAACAGTGAGTATTTTCCCTCCAGCCTTTGTGTTGAGAATGTGCTCTGATCAATAATTCAGTGTCACCGGAGGTTCACTATTTGAAATTCAAGAACTACAGGTAATATTTGCACTGTTTCTTAAACCCCTCTATGGAACAATAAAAATCCCTAAAATATGCAGCAAAAATACTGCTACTGTATGATGAAAATCCATGCAGTGTCATCCAAGTTCACTGTCTTACTAGTAACATCAAAATCTGATTTTGTATTTTGCTTCTTTTATTAATTTCTTTCATGTATCAATTTTTTCACCACTCAGAAAATCTGGCAGCATGGTACATAAAAAAATAACTCTAGGAGTGAAAACAAATATTTTGGGAATATAATCTGTATTAGTTTGCATCAGCCTATGTTATACTCATGATTTTAAGCATAAAGTATAAGTAATAAACATTTTCATTGATTTAGGACTTGGAGCATATTTACAAGTAGGAAATGTTGAACTGAGCTAATTTTGGTACAATGAAGTAAAACTATCACATGCAGGGATCCAAATCAGAGTAAAATCCATTCACTCTCCTCTTTTCCTTCTTCCTGTCCACCACCATAGATTCAAACAATTCTCTCTCTCTTCTGTATTTGTTTGTCTGGTCAAAAAAGTGAGGACATTAGTCTGTTTCAAAGAAATTGTTACCAAACTTCTTAACACAGGTCACATCACTCCTCATTCTACAAGAAAAACCCAAACACCTCTCAAAAAAAAAAAAAAAAAAAAAAAGGAAAGGAAAAAGAAAAACAGCAAACCGACAACCTTTTTTCTATAGGTAATATTTTCAGCTCAGATGATGACCTCTGTTAAATTTGTATGCAACAGGAACTTGGATATACTGATATATATTGATAGAAAAGTAGGGCAATTGATTGTATGTTTTCAAACACCAATTATTCAGTGTGGTTTCCCTCTAATCCACCCCAAGGTGAAACAAAGAGAAAATAAAATAAAATAAAGCTTAACCATGTTAGCATAACTTTTGAAATTTAGCATAAGTGTGACTTTGCAAAATGAAACTTCCTGCAAGCAGGGGTCTGGGGGGGAAGTTAAGGTAAAGGGATGTTGGGGCTTGCACGAATGGATAAGATAAGGGAATGGAATGGCTTGCAAAAGAGACGGACAGGAGAATGCCGGAAAAGAAGCGCTTTGGCATGTAGCAGGAGTAAGCAATAACTTTGCAAGGGAAAACAGGAGATGGGTGGTGGTAGAGTTGCTTGAAATGATAAGACTTTACGTAACTACCCTATAGTAATAAGCGTAGGGAACAGCTAACTGAATTTATAATTAGATAATACAGCTACAAACTGGACTTTGTACCGATTCTCGAAGGATGTATATGATAGATAACATTTGAAACTTACTTCTCCCAGTGTATAAAAAGCTCTTTTACTTGTCGGACATGCACTTGGAAGGCGGAACCCTTGCGCGGCCCCGGCCGTAATAAAAGTGTGCTTTTCTATACAGTACATACTGCACAGGGATTCCTTTGAATCAGAGGGATTTACTAATAAGAACTGGGTTACCCCCCACTTTTGGGGGGAGGTTGGAACAGTAGGCTGGGACAATAGCATGGAATTTGCATGACACTGGTGTCATGTATTTTATTGATAGGGAGAATAACTCAATTCAGACAGAAGCGTTTAGCAGTCCCTCTCATATGGAATGTTCTCCTTGTTATCTTCCAGGGGGTGAATTATCCTGTAAAAACTAAGTTGCACAACCTATTATGTGCCTTGATGTTTGTCGCCAAATAAATCTTTTGAGACACGGATTTGATGAAAATATCTCATGAAAAATATCGCAGCATAAATGAAAAGCGTTACAGAGTTTGTAAATGAAAAATGGTTTTCCTTAGTGTAGTGAAAGGTAAGTTGCATTTTAGATTTTTGTCATATTTTGTACCTAACTGAAATAAGTTGTTTCTAAAGTTCCCATTTAAACTTTAGATGGCAAATTGTTTGATCACTAACAGGGTGCGTGCTAGATGTGCTAACACAGGACTGAGGGAAAGAAAATCCTCTTGTGTCAATGAGTAATATAACACTTACAGTTTGGTACTGTGCCTCTGCATGAGGGAAAGCCAGTCTTACAGTGATTCTTGTCATTCAGTTAAATTCTCCTGTAATTCGGAGAATATGACAGAAGCAAAAGAGGTTGCTGTTAACTTCAAGTCTAGGTCTATAACCTCACTGGAGTAATGGGGAATTCACTGCCCGATCTACAGTTCTGTCTTGTCTGAAGAATTTGGAAAGGTAGATCAGTTAAAGCATGTCCTTTGAATTTTTTTTTTTTTTTTACTCTTGTAAACATCTAAAAATTGAGGAATTAATATTTTCAAATTATCTGAAAAGTAGTCAGAAAAAAATAATACCAATGGAAAAGATGATTACTGTATACTTCAATGGATATTTTATTGCTGGAAGTGTGGGGCATACACAATCAAATATTTAACAAAGGAGCTTGAACTTTGATTTTAATATGTATTTCCTCCAAGGCTTCATTATACACTTATAAATTCATCATACACTTTATAAATTTAAATTTATTTACCACAAGATATGTAGCAACTAGACAGTGCATGTCCACTAATTTAACAATATCTCGGACAAGTTCCTAGTCTCTCCTTCATTAGAACCATTTCTTCATTACCGAAATATTATCCCAGAACTCATTTTGGCAGGAATGTTTCAGTGCATGGACTGCTCCTGCAAATGTTCACAAAGTACTAACATGACATTTCAATAGTATTAAAACCTGCTCAAGTTTACTTGCCAACTTGTGCCCTATTTGCAAGTAAAATATGCCTTCCTTCCTAATCATCTGCTGCTTTAACTGATCATTTCCCATTCATTTAATAATATATGCCAAGTGCCTTCCAAACATGTTTTATCCTTAGACTGTCTCATCATCATTATCTTGTATGGTAGCAGTGCCACTCTCAAAAGCAATGAACAGCATAAGGAACTCAAATGTCTAGGTGGCCATTCACGTAATAAAAACCCACAAAATGTCTGCAGTAAGACCTATCTGTAAAATGCTAAAATATTTTTTAAATTCAACAAAAAGTCCCCCAGCAAGCAGCTGGAGAAGCATTTGAGCAATTTAGATCAACCAATGACTGTTTTAAAGAATATCTATTATTCCTGAATTGAAGAATCTGAAATATGTTACCATAGTGACTACACTGGAAAAGTAGTATCAGTTTCTAAAATACTAATTAGAAAATAATGGTCTTGATTCCATAGAAATAAGTATGTGTTACACCAATCAAGAAGAAATTTCTAGTTTTGATTGGAGTGCCAAAAAAGTACAGCTATCAAAGGATGACTTATTTGTGTTTGCAAATTTTTTGTGAGTCAAGTTTAATTTTGTGAGTAAAAATATTGCCATTGTTATTAGAGAGAGATTTAGATAATCTAGCAACAGGATAACAAGTTAGCACGTCCTTCCCCAAATAGCTTATGAGACCAGTTTGTGGAAAATGTTCCACATTAATATGGGAGAAGAGATAGTTTTGATACCCTTGGAACAGTGCAGCTTAGTAGTAGAAAAGTTATGACATAATAAGATAAACAATAACATAAAATACAAGAATAAAATAAGATAAAAACTAATAGAAGTTAGTTTGATCATCTCAGTATTTTAATCCCCTCCCCCAAGTCCTGCCCTTTTATTATCATATGACTCAATCCTGGGCCTAGGCATATATATTATGGTTGGGTAACTGTCATAAACACAGATGAAGCTTGCAATCTGGAGAAGAGATTTATTTTTTTACCACATGCCTTAGTTTTGTCTAACGTATGTGCTACAGAAAAAAACTAGTTCTACTTTTGTGCTTGGAAGTTTAAGGCACAGTTTGGGGGTGAGGGGGGGTAAAGTTTTTTGTTCTTTGTGAATACTGGTACCTCATTCTTGCGGATTTTTCAATTTTCTGTCTTAGAAAATGTGTGGTAGCGTACAATAACTCCAGGACACTTGGAATACTCCCTATGGTGATAGAGCTAATAATCTTGGAAGAGGGAATGAACAAAGTTCAGTGTAACTTCCAGAATGGGTGGACCTATGCAAATTTTTAATACTACTTACAGCTTGCGCATGCTCTCTCAGAATTTCATTAATAAAGACAGACTATATCTGAGCAACAAGACAGATGCTATGCTGAGAAAATGTAGCACGTATCTTAGACAGCTCAAGACAAAATAAGCACTTAAACAGTGCTTTACAGTTTCAAATCACCTTGCTGTGGGCCACAGCACCACCAGCGTCGTACCCACAGCCTGGACTACCAGCCTACCTTACTGTGGTGGTATCAAGACATCTGCCTGGCACTACCACATTGCTGATTAAATGGTTTATTCACCACATTTGGGACATGAGGAAATGGTGCTTCAGAGGAACCCAGAGTAATTTGTGCCAATAAACAAGTCAGCATGTTTGCAGTTTTATTTTAGAAATGTTTGTCCGTGGCTCACATAGAGTTACTCATCACTGGATATCAATAACTTGGTTATGCAAAGCGACAGTCTGTTTTCGAGCTTCCAAAGAGACACAGTGTATCATCTGCATGGAAACTCCTTCGTGTTAGGCACTGAAAGTCAAAAAAAACCATGGAAATGTGATTCTCAAAAGTCCATGATCTCAAGAGATGTCAACATTTCTTAGGTTACCCGAAAAAATATAATATAGTCTTAATTTATGATTTTTTGTGTGTGTGTGTGTCAAACAGAAGAAAACCTGTTAACAGAGGTAATGTAATGCACTTGTAAGCTCAAAAGCAAAATACAAAATGCCAACACCTCTCTCCTCCTCCCCCCCACCAAAAAACCCCTCACCCATGCTCTGATTTTCTTGTCTGTTTTTCCTTGTCGCTGTTCTGTTTTGCATCCCCAGCAGTTTAATACTTTCCCAACCAGCACGCCACCGTTTTTGCTGTCAACCTGCTAAACAGTGTGCCATTAAACCTGAACTAGTTGGCTTTCAAGCAGTTCTCACTTCACCCTTTGTCTGAGTGCAGAGGGCAGAAAAATGGATGGATCATAAAGGCCTCTTGTCCCCCTTATCTTACGTTCTTGTTTACAGAGAGCAACCAAAATAAACACGTTTGGATGTGAAACAATGGTCAGACAGCATCACATAGATCTGTAGGAATTTCAAATAAAACAGGAGAGTTTGTGGAAGTAGAAGCATTGAAGACTGGTGAGCACTGCAGAAAAAAAAAAAAAGGCAGAATAGAAAGTTTTTCCTTGCTAGAGCTCGTGTGACACAAGCTGCTTCGGGATCATGGAGAACATACTTGGAGCTCCTAGCTGCAAACTGCTCTTTGTTAGGGGAAGTCGTCTTTTATGAAAGAGATTTAATTGCAGCCATCTTCAAACAAATTGAAAAATAACCAGGAGGTAAGTGAAAGATTCATTTAATAATCTTAACAAGATGGAGCCTAGAGCATCTGAAGGCCTTTAACAAGTGCTAATGATTATACCTGAGAAAATATCTGGTTCTCATTCAGAATTATTAATTTAGGTGCAGGAGGGAGAATAAGAATTTCTACCAATTTTAATGTAGGGAATTAATAAAATAAAATTTAAAAAAAAAGTTAAGTGAAACTGAATAAAGCAACTATTTAAAAAAAAAAACCCTTACAGATGACAATATTTGCTAGTTCTTCAAGACATGAGATACTTTGTCTTCTATGTATTTTTCAAGAAAGAAGGGTAACTTTTCTATTATTCTGCTCACAGTTGATTTATTGATACATTACAACACTTTTCAATAATTTTCCCAAAACAGTTTTTCCTTCTGATCTTGAAAAACGTATGTACAGAGTCCCATATTTCTGTCATGTCAGGGAAAAGACCTAGATGAGATCTGAATCAAATATAGTCTACAGTATTAAGTATAACCTAAAAACCCCTATTTTATGGTCATAGAGGTATAATTACTGTGGTAAAATCAGCTTTCAACCTAAAATCAGGCAATCACTTCTTCATCCAAAGGGCCAGAGAAGCAAAACAGTCTGGTTAGACAAATGAATCAAACCTTGACTTGCTTGTGGTGGATCTTCTCCCTTCCATTTCTCAGGTCAGGGTCCTTGGATCGTCTTGGTGTGTGGCACTTTGTTGTTGTCATTTGTTATAGTTGTGTCACTGCCGAGATGATAGAATGAAATCACATATTCCTTTGTCACTATCTTTTCAGTTGTGGGAATTGAGCACTGATAATTTTATTTTATTTTATTTTTCACTTTTAAAGAGGTCCAGTGATCATGAGCCTGACAAGTCTGTGGGCTTCAGTACTAAAAATGATACGTTGTAAGATATTACTCAGTTTTGAACAAACTACTACTATGAGGCTGCCTTTCAGTGTTAGGCTTCATCCCAACTTTTCAGGCTTTCTGAATATTCTGTATTTTACATTATTTTCCTCAAACGTATTAGTTCGTACTATTCCTATTTGAAGCTCATTTTGTAATTTTCTGCCTGATTCCTTAATCTCACTTGGTCCCATTTGTATTATGCTTTCGCGCTCTCTGGTGTTCACCTCAAGTTCTAATTTATTCTCACCTGCATATTTCATTAGCGTATTTTTACTCCAACATCCGCATTATTAATAAAGACGTTAAACTAAATGAATCTCTACAGAATGCTATTAAATATTCCCCCCTACACTCCAGATCTAATACTTTGAGCCTTTATTTTACAGTCAGCTCTCAGTCCTTGTGACAATGCTCTTCTGAAAGTCACTGGGAAATAATTTTCAGTACAATTCTGCAAGTTATCACATCAAGCACTTTACTAGACTCCAGCCATATATATTGTGTTCCTTTTATCCACTAAATAGCCATTATGTAAAAAAAAAAAAAAGGAATAAGTGGCAAAATATGTTTTTAGGAAATAGCTGCTGTACTTCATTACTTCATGACTGGGTTTGGGACTGGGGAAAGAATGATTTTTTTACACCATGATTTATAGAGCGCTGTTTTCAGCTATACCCAGGATCTTTTAAATTCTCCTGGCATCAGGATCTGTTTCTTGCTGCCTGTAGTGTTTAGCACTAACCCCTTGTTGTCAGGACAGAATAGCAGGCCAACCCTTCTGCTGAACTACAGCCAAGCTACAAGTGGCTCTGCTGCAGGTGCTGCAACAAGTGCGCTGTGACACATCTCCCAGAGACAACAAAGTCACCTTGGTGCTACTTGAAAAGTTTCCATCACGCTCCCACATGCAAGAAGTGCCCTCCACTCAAACTTCTGACTGCAGTGCCTGGGGAGGCAGCAGAACCGTGTGCTGGTTTCATTTTGCTCTCTGTGAGTCTGCTTTTAATATACTTTCTGTTCTATTCTGTGTTAAATTGTTTCCCTCCCTAGCAATTTTCTCCCAGTTACCTGTGTTCTACTCTAATTATTAGTGTAATTAGAATAATTCTACTTCTTTCTACAGATTCTGCAGTTTGACAGTGGAATCTGGTTTGGACCAAATTCAGCTGTGGTTTTCTATCTAGCAAACTGCGTGTTTGCTTTGGGAAGGTAAACTGGATACCTGTTGGATATGACTATCTGTTTAAAGCAATACTCAGCCCTAAAACAATACTGTAATCATTCATTAGGAATTAATACAGTGACTAGAAAGGAAAAATCACTTTTTTCATGTTCTCCACTTTAGATTTGTGCAACGATTGCACCAAAAATAACCAAAGGAGTCCAGCCACAAGATCAAATTTGGACTTGTCTCATAGAAGCAAAGAGTAGGAGAATAAAACTATTTGCTTTAGAATGACTGTTGGAATAGCTGCCCTTAAGACTTACTAAAGAATTCAGTTCCAAATAGTGTATTTTGACATCCAAGCTGTGTGCACCAGTGTTTCAAACCATACACTAGATAAATTATTAAACCTATGTGGGCTGCTTATTTCCATTTCAAATAAAATACAAATCAAATATGACATTTAAAACTTTTCTATAATGTCTATAAAGAATGCTAAGAAGAGCATAGACTTGTAAAAGAGGCTTATTCAGTGCTTATAAGACTGACCAGTCAACAGTGGAAGTCATTAAAAATGCAGATCTTCCAAATGATGGTTCAGGAGAATATTTGTGGCTTAAAATGTTGAAAGGTTATCACTGATGATAAAGCTAATGTTTGTCTTGTTTCTCCTGGCATTCTTTTTCCAAATCCCTTTGGCCAACGAAGTCACTTGTGACATAGCCCCTCTTTAGGTTGCCCTTCAGATATTTAGTTTGCTTGTACTTGTGTTAGACTGTGCGGATTTTGGTGTACTGCGGTTTTTAGTAATGCAAAGACAAGCTGGCTCCTCTGCTCCTTTCTGTAACAAAAAGGACAATATCTGATAGAAGTTCTGTCCGTGTTTTTAGGCCTTTTCATCTAATGAAAGTTAAGCTATGATAAAACGGGCCTTGAGTTTCTCTAGTTTTAGATTCATCCTGTCTAAGAAAAGATTGTAAATAAGTCATGGGTGAGCTCTTCTAGGCAGTGATGGGCACACTTTCTATGTGTGTTGTGATAATATATTTAGAAGTTACTAAGAATGTCCAGAGTTCAACAAGTACAGTAAGGAGTAAGGTTCACTAGCTCATCAGAGCAGGGAAAATGAAGACTAAAGAGTAAATTCATGCCATACTAACTCAGATATTCTGAATGCTCTCTGGATAGAATTCTTCTGGCGCTGGAATCAGGGTAGTCCAACACTTTGTTTAGGTATATAAAGATAAGTGCCTAAAATATACATATATATGGTTGTTCCACTGCTGTAACTTCTATTTTACAATGAACATAAATTGACTATTTTAATTCACTGATGTTTTAAAACTTATAAACATTATGATTCTTAAGTATAGGCTTAGAACAAGCTCTATTTGTAGAATTCAGCAAAACTAAGCTATGTCATTAACCATTATCAATATTGAGATTTATGATAGTTTGGGGGTTTAATGATAGTTTTTTTAAAGTGATCAAATTTAGAAAGCCACAACAAGGGAGCTGAATATACGGAGGCAAGGACAAAATATTTGCCTGCGAGTTTTCTTCCTGGGTGTTCAGTTTGGTTGCCCCAGCTGGACTATCTGCAGTAAGTTAAAATTTTCCATGTTCAAGCCCCAGTGCTTTCCCCATGTCCCTAAATGAAATATAAATCCCCCCATATGACGTAACAGATGTGCTATTGGTTCCCCTTTCATGAAAAGCTAGCTAAGCAGACAGCTGTAAGCAGAGGCACAACCTGAAATTTCCAAGGCTGTTTCAAAGAATAGCTCTAATTGCTAAACCTGGAGTAAATGTTTTATGCGGGTAAATAAAATACATGAGGAAGTTCCCATCTAAAATTAAAGTTTATTGTTGTGTTGCTGGAGGAAAATGTAAAAACTTTAGGAGCTGATGAAAATGGACAGGGACACTATCTATTAAATGTTTGTAACGTGGCTGGTCAAAAGTATTTAATTGAAAGTAATTTCCAACAGAAAATTAGTTTTTACTAAATTTTTGGGGTCTTAGATTGCTGTTTTGTTGTCTTTCAATCAAAGGATGAGCATTAAAAAAAAACCCAAAACCAAAAACCCCAAACAAATTCTCCAGAAGGGAATTCCTCCCCCCCACCCTGCCCCTTTTGCTTAGTAACATGAAGAGACAATAAACAACTAGTTGATGAAATTTTGGCATATGTCAATATTTTTTTCCCGTAGTTTTCTTACAGCTACTGTTTTGCTTAGTTTTTTGACTAAACATAATTTTTCACCAACTCTGGCTGATTACTGCTAAAAAAAAAACTTGTTCACCATGTCCATGATGAATAAAATAAGAAATTAACTATATTAGATTCCAGCACAGAAAAACATGGTTCAGACACTGTGAAGATTCTGATGATAAAGATATAGAAAGCAACAGAATAAATTGCTGGGGAAAACTGTAGCTGCCATCATGGGACACCTTTATTAATAGGTGCGATAAACATCAGCCAGGAATGACAAAGATAAAACTGACCTTGTGTGAGGCAAAATGCCAAACTAAAAAGTACTTGGGGTACTTTACAGACTTACTTTTCCATGATTCTATCCCTGTAGGTGTGGATGTGTCATGAGTAGTTTCACGGCTGTCAGTGGGACATCTTGGAAATGCTAACCTCTTATGAAAGACTCTCTGTGGTCAGAATATTTACAGACTGCCACAATCAAAAAGATTAAAAAGTCTATATTTTAGTAGCACTCCATTTTCTGCTTTTTGGGTTGTTTACCATCTGTTCTCTGGCATAAGTTGTTCCACTTATATTTTATAGTATGAAGAGATAAATGTTTCTTACTGGGTGTGGGAAAAGGTCACATTCCTTGGAAAATACATTTTGCTTCTAAAGCTGCATTTTTATATCAAAAGAATATCCAGCAGAAGGCAAGTGTAAACAAATACATTCCCAATCATTAAGCAGTCTATTTTGAAAAATTTTAAATGAAATTTAGAGAGCTTTGAGATTTCTCAGGATTTCTATGTTTCAGTTTCCTCTTACTTCACTAGTCACTAGGGAGCTGAGAAACGAAAACCTTAGAGGCACACAAGAGTTATCCAGAATCCCTGAAGCACAGGAGGCAGCTCTTCCTCAGGAAGTGCAGAAGCCTGGAAGATGTTCCCTTACCTACCCTACGGAGCCCACAAAGCAGCTGGGACTCCCATGGGGTTTTAGATCCAGATTTTCAAGCCTCGTGACAAGAAACATTGAAGTCCTTGGTCCAAGGACAGTCCACAAGATGGGACTGTGCTTGAGATACAGATCAGGAAAACTTGGAATGTCAGACTTTGAGATATGGGACTCCAGAAACAGAAGCTTGGGTGTCCTCAGAGCCGCTTAATTGTCTGAGTCATATTCTCCACTGACCTGGTGTGGTGAGACTGGGCTGCTGGAACCATCCCCTGCTTGCCTCTTATCACAAGTTTGTTGAGCCTGTTTTCATAATTTTCATCATTTCACATTTTTTGGTCAAAATCTGCTTTTATTTGGAAATCAGGCCAAAAGGTTTGTATCTAATGTTTAAAGCCATGGATAGAAATCTTCTAAAAGAAGTTTATAAGGAAAATCGAAGCTGAAAAAATCTCCCCACAAACTAAAACTGACACCTATTTGTCTACAAAATCAAACTTATTTCATATACTAGGCCTGCTTCATAATTCTGCCAATTTTTATGGGCTTGCATTTGCATGTTTCTGGGCATTTTCAAATTTTGCTTCTCTGTTGCTGTGTGGAAAATCCATGCCAACAACACATGAATTGACTAACAAACTGAGTGTGTGTTGGAAACAGTTTTTTCATCAACACACAGTGTACTGCCAAATGTAAAACTGTCAAACAAATGGAAGAAAAATAGTCAAGAATTCTTGTTTTATCTCTTGTAGTTAGTGTAGTTTCAGTTGTTCCTTTCAGTTGTTGCAGGTAAACTGTTTTCAGGCAGAAATTATTTTAATTTGCAGCCTTTTTTTCAATAGTACATGAATTTTAACCCAGTGAAAATTACACAATTAACTTCAAATTATAAACAGCCAATGTGAATTCACTAAAGAGTAAATTGACTAATTTTCTTAGTCCTGGTATTTTCTTCATGCTCGGGTTGTTGTTGTTGTTAGGATGTTTTCATTGTGTTGTTAAAGAACAATTGGATGACATGAATATAAAATGCTTAAATATTTATGATGTGGTGTTTATCTTAGTTATTACCATTGCATAAAAATAAGAACCTAGTTCTCTGTATTTTGATAAAAGCAGAACCGTGCTTATTCTGAGCAAGGAAGAAATTTCTTGGATGGGAGACTCATTCAAAAACAAAAAGGGAAGGAGATAGTGAAAGGTCACAACACAAAAGATAAATTGCCTGTACTTAAAACAGAGAAAAGGAATCTGGAAATCCTCTATTCAACTGTATTCTGACATTAAATTAAGTCTAACTTGGACATTTATTCTCATTTCTTGCTTTACAGAAATAGTTCCTTTTTTTCTTCGCTGTATACTCAGAACAGGGTCTTCATTTCCTTCTCTTCTTTCAGTCCGAAGCTCAGTGACTGTGACTGCTAATTTTGACTACCTTGACACATTCCAGTTGATTTTTTTTTACCAGCTTTAGCAATTATGGTACACCTGAGACATCAGATTTTAAACTCTACATATCCGACAAGATGAATTTAGGATCTGTGATTCAGGTTTTTTCTATGCACCCAAATTCACATCTGTTTTTACACTGTTGGGGTGACTTTTGAATGGTATGCTCAGTTTGATTTTTGATGAGTTTTTATGTCTTAACATCCTTACAGGATGCTTTGCATAATGCAAATTCTGTTTATTTATTCTCAGTTCACAGCTATTGTTCTCATATATCGGGCTCTCACATGGTGATGTCCTACAGCTTGATGTCCTAGCTATAAAATTTTATTCTTCACTTAGATTTTCCAGATATTTTTAACCATAATTTCTGTTTCTCCTCAGTGCTTTATGGTACTTATCTTATAATGATTTCTTCTTACAGACCTTCTCAAAGACTGTCTGCACTGTAGTATAGCCCTGTAATCCAATATATGCTTTTTGACACACCTATGTAGTTTGCATACACAGTACTATTATTACTTCTTTTTTCTGTGTTTTGATTCTACACATTTGCTTGTAAAAATGGGGAAGGAAAGGGAGATGACATTACTTAAAAAGCACTGCATTTGTAAACAAGTTCAACCAAATTCTTTTTTTTTTTAATTGTACAAATGCTGTGGGAGTGGACATGTCCTCTTTGATGGACAGGCAACAGCTCTAGAGACTTTCCAAAGAAAGGACCGAGCTCATACGTGTGGGTGCACAAACAGCTGGGATGTGTTAATCTGGGTGCAAGTTTGTTATTGAATGTTTGTGTTTAGGCTTGTAGTGCCTAAGGTTGAATGTGCTCCACAGAGACGTCTTTCATGTTTTATCCCAGCACCACTCTTACCACTGTCATTCCCGGACTCCCTTTCATCAAATTCATAGTGTTGTACAAATCCTTGTAATCAGTCAATAATTAAATCATTGCTCAAATATTTCGGCCAAACCACTTTATTCACTCCAGTGGCACTAATGTTTTAAGTCTGCTTTTACTGGATGGGTTGCCATCTCACCCATCCCACCTGAGCAGTCTCAGCTATGAGGATGTTCTTCCAGCTTGAATATGTAGGTGAGTATGGGTCAGGATGAAAGTACGGTTTTTCTTGAAGTTCGTTTCTATTCATTATAGAATCACACTTCTTCAAACCCTAGAACCCATTTTGTTGTTTTTCTCAAGATGGCTGATAGACAGCGTGATGAGAGTCGTCTCCCTGCCTTTTTATTTCATTCCTCCAAAGAGTGCTTTACAATGGAATTACATCCAAGAGCAACAAGGGGGGGTGGCTTTAAGCTGAAATAGGGTAGATTTAGATCAGATACTAGGAAAATATATTTTGCTGTGAGGGTGGTGAGGCACTGGCACAGGTTGCCCAGAGAAGCTGTGGCTGCTCCATCCCTGGAAGTGTTCAAGGCCAGGTTGGAAAGGGGTCTGAGCAACCTGGTCTAGTGGAAGGTGTCCAAGCTTATGGCAGGGGGTTGGAATAAGATGATCTTTAAGGTCTCCAAACTCAAACCGTTCTATGATTCAGTAAATAAACATTTGAATTTAGGGAAGATAAGCCGAAGAAAAACTTTGTTTTCGTAATTCCTTGCTGCAGATTGGAAAGTCTGCAGGAATCCAGCAGTAGGTAATAGATTTGGAAGATACTTAGAGCATATCCTTCTTATACCTTCTAAGCGTTCTAATTGTTTCATTATTGGGATAAACAATATGCCATCTCTCTGTGAACATAGGCAGAATTTATGAAATGCTTCTAATTAAAGACGTGCCACACTAATAGCTGTAAAATAACCACAGAGATGCAGTTTTGGGAACGAGGCTGGCTTGGGTCACCACAGGAGAGATGTAAAGATACTTGTCATTCTGCCAATGTTCACAACTTGGCTCAATTTATTGATTCTGTGCTGAAGGGGAGGGGGGAAAGGCCAATCTATCTGCTTTTCATGATGAAAATCAAAGAGCAACATGAAAAAAATCCCTCACTTCGTTTTTTCTCACGAGATCTGTGACAAGCCTTTGTTCACTGGCACCTTTTATGACGAAAACCTCCAATATGATTTGACGTCTCTAAGCCGAGCTAATTACACAATCTGAGATCTTAGGTTTCCATAAGTCAACATGCAGAACAACTTAGAATATATTTGAACAATGTAGACATAAAGGTCATGTTACAATATTAATCCTTTCTAGCTAGGTTCAATATATTAAAATATGTTTCTCTCTCTGTTTGAAAAGTTGGAGCATTCAAATGCAACCAAGATACTTTTGTCAATTATCCGTTTACTCCAAATGAGCAAAGAGGCAGCTTTGTGCTGTGAACACTTTCTTGCATTTTAATGATGTGAATTTCTTTCTGTCAGACATAAGAAATTCAGAGAAGTGACCTCTCAGCAACTTCTTTAAGTGGTGCTGAGTAATACATAATTTATCTGTAAGAATAAGGACTCATAGTCACTCAGCATAGGAGGTTAATAAATAATATGTCAGAACACTTCTCCAATGCACTGTCATATCTGCTCTCAATGCACAAGCTGATGTTTTATATTGAGTTCTAAATTTAGGAAGTTTTATTTTTCCTTCTTTTTGTAAAACTTTGGTCATTTCTTCATGGCTTAGGTGGTGGTAAATTCAAATTCTTCTGTTGTGGAACTGAGTGCAGTCTGGGATAGTGTATGACAACAGAGGCAACAATTTCTGTAAATATATTACACCAAGTGTCAATTTTTCACCCACATCTGAAGAATAATATCTTTATTGTTCTGTGTGTTTCTGTTCTATTTGACTGCATGGGTGAATTTCCTGAGGTTGTTTGTCAGTTTTAGTACAAAGTAAATGTTGCTTAGATGCTCCAAATTGATTATGTTCACCCTGAGGCAATTTCAAAATAACCTATTGCAGATTAAAATCACAAAATGCTATGTCACCTCCAGTCCTTATTAAGATAATTGACCCTCCTACTGAATTAATAATCTACAACCTGGTTGCTTAAATACGTTTGCTACTAAATAGTTCTGCTAAAGTCTAAATAGTGGCATATTTTGATGAGATAATTGTACTTGTTTGTCTTCTTATTCGGTTAAACAGAAAACATGTGGAAGGCCCAATATTTGCTAAGGATATTTTTCATAATTTCCAAGTTAATTTATTAATTATCAGTCTGGTATTCAAAGGAAAAATTACAGGTGAAAATCTAAATTATTTGAACTCAGAATTATCAATGCATGTATAATTTGATATTATAAATTTATTGGCTCTGAAATAAAGCCTTTTTTGTGATAGGATACCTTCTATATTACCTCATAGTGTGGGTTTACTTGAATTTTTAAATTAGTAGGAAATTTTTTAAATATGAATTAAAATAAATCTGCTCTTGAATAATTTGTTATTTCTCATAGAGATAACGAGCTTCAGAAAGCTTCGGATTTCTATCAGTGTGGAGATACAAGCACACGTTCTAGCTAGATTTATGGGAAATAGATTTATTTTGCTTTTATATTGCCTACCCTTTGCTGTCCTCTCCCATGAGTGCTGATGAAATGAACAAGCAGAAGCACAGATAAGAACTTTTTTTCCCTTATTGAAGCAACCGTTATGCTTTTGGTTGTCAGTTTCTGTACCCCATTGTTGTCTCCTCATACTCTTTTTCTCCCTATTTCACTTTTTTATGCTTCTCCTTGTTCTAGCAATTCAAGTAAATATATACTTCCGAGGGACATGACAGACAAATGGTCTGGCTCATAAAGCTTGTTTAAAAATATGATCCCCTTTAATTCTTAGCTTTCTTTCTTTTCTCCTAGTGTGTGGGGAGTTACTTTTATTTAAAGCAATAACAAACGTGTATCCATAGCTTTTGGTTCATAACAAAGTACATTGATGGAAAGGAATCCTGCTACTGTGAGCAAACTCTGATCAAGTTATAACCTGAGTGAGGGACCATAAAGGACAAAACATCTGCTCTCTTCACCCCTTAAGTACTTCATTACAAGTGCACCTGCTCTGATATGGCAAGTAAAAGGAGTTTTGTGTACTTTGTACTCAAGACCTGACTTCACATTTCTTGTTTACATAAGTAGCCCATGGGGAGTCAGGGTATTGCCATGAGGAAAGTTGCTGAAATTTGAACTTCAGGTTTTGCAGTCTTCATCAGAGGTATCAGAAAGTACTCTATAAAAATATATATAACGTCTAAACAGGAAAAGTTTACAAGAAAAAATTTTGTATATGGAAATTTCTTCTCGGCTGGGCTTTTGCATTAATGATGCAGCATCATAATTTCTTTTTAAGTCAGAGGATAATGTTACATACTAGAAATTGCATACACTGACCTATATATATCAGTCAATGCTGACTGTACCTCTCATTTCACTGTATTACCTGGATCAAAGCCCCTGAGGGCTAACATACACATCTGCTATTCTGGACCTACTTAGCAGTCTTGTCAACACACTTTTCAAACTTCTTTTACAATGGTACTGTACTTTGGTAAGAACTTCTCGCACCAGCCAGCTACACAGAGCAATAGTCAATAAAAAAAACCCAATCACAATACTTCATAAAATATCCTCAAAATGGCCAAAGGCATTGAAAGAGCTAAAATTTATTCTCTCAGCAACCAGCTGGTGAGTGAGTCCAGTATACTAGTAAAATTTCTTTATCCTTCCTGACTTTAAACTACTTAGCCTTTTTCAGGAACTGTGCTTGAGAATGCCACCAGTGGCACTAAATTTAGCCTTCTCTATTTGTCCAAAACAGTGGCCCAGAAAATAAATAGTGATCATAAAATACATAGATCAACAGATCTAAAAGAAAAGTTCCCTGTATTGGTTTCCATATTCACGTAAGTGAACAGTTATCTCCTACAGCCTACAGCCACACACTAAAAAGCGCTGTCCACATAAAGGAACAGTGTTTAACTGTCCAAAATACGTGCTGGAAACATTTTGGTTGCTTTTCTGAAGGACAGTTAGCAGACAGAACTATGTCTTGCAAAAGTAGAGAGCTTTTCAAACAGGATTTGCTATTGAATCATAGTTACTGTAGGAAACAGGTCCAAAATTTATCGTTCCATTATAATCAATAGCAAAGCTTTCCTTTACCTTACTAAAGCCCAAAACTGCAATTTGATTTCATTAAATTGATACACTTTTTCCCCCCCCAAGGTATTGCTTGCTTTCCCACATCCACATATCTGATGTAAGTTTTTCACCCCAAGAATAGTTCTGTGTCTTTATGGAGAATAAGGAACTACAATCTGTGTTATCCCTCATCACTTAGAACTTCGGAAAGAGAAATCTTTGGTAAAGTAAGCAGGTGAATCTGCCAACCCCCTGGTTGATTCTTAACAAAATGTTCCAGTGATATTTCTTCCCTGTAAATAATTATTTCTCAGAATATTGTAAAATCATTCCTACACCTCTCAGCATTTACTGTAATGCATCAAGATGTATTTTTAATTTTTATATTGCTGTTCATTTTTTTTTAGCTTTGAAGTTGTCTGTTGACTGTAACGAAATTCTTGCGGGCTCAGGAAGTTATTGTGGTTTTGAATAACAGTAGCAAGTCCTTTGCCGTTCTCATTCTCATCAACCATTAAGGTTCTAGATGTCTCAGGACTGATCTCATTGATAATTACATCATGAATGTCATTCTTCCCATGGAAATGCTTTGTGCAGATAGAGAATAAGAAATCCACGAGGTTAAAAAAAAAAAAAAAAAGGAAAGAAAAAGCAGCAGAAGTAAGGTATTATTTCAGTCTCTATCTGTTTTTATCTGTTTTCCTCAGGGTCGCTCTTTTTATTAGGTATCCACTGAGCGTGCAACCTAAAAGGTTAAAAGTTTGTGCTGCAAGGTAAGATAACTGCTCAAGAGGTAACTATTATTGTGCTTATTTTGCATAGAGGTGAACAAGAGCTAAACCTGTTTGATGTCTTGCCTGACGTTTTCTGTAGTGGGATCACTTCTACACCAGAATGAGAGAGCTGAAGTGCAGATCCATGGCATGCTTGCTTTATTTCAGCTGTAAGCTTCCACCAGCTGAGGTACCTGTAGTCCTCCTCATCCTACCTATGGATTCACAAGCCACAGATACTCTGGCCACAGCCACATTCCTTGCATTAGGCCACCAATCATATAACTGTGGGATAAAACAATTTTAACACTCTGATCACACAGAATATTAATCAATCAGAATGAATAAATGTATATATCATGATATATATCACAGCTAGAAGGAGTTAAGGATGCAGCTTTATGTCATCACAGATTGATTCCAAGATTAAGCAAGCCCTGCCTTGCACAGCACATGACTGGGAGGTTTTTAAGATAAAATGTGAATTATTCACTAAGATTCCTCATGGGCAAAAATAAGCATGGGCCAATCACAGCCTTTATAAAAAAAAAAGCTGGTATCCCATTTGTCTAAGTGCTGTAAACCAAGCTGACAAAACTTTGTCTGCCGTGCCTGGCACAGCGCCCTTTTTATTCCATGGGTATTGCTGGCTGAGAGGTGTCTGCTGGAATGTGGGGTTTAATGTGGTTTCTAACACCTTGTGTTTGGTGAACTGATCTAGTCCATGATACTGCATGGACTATGCCTGACAGAACGTGTCTCAGCATTTTGAGTGGCCGATAGGTTTCTAGGTGAAGCTCTGAGGCTGATCTACAGAGTGTCAGGGAACTCGCGGAGAGGATCCTCAGAAGTACTCAAACTTCTTTCTGTTGAACTGGACCTCTTCAGAGTTTGCAACATTTTGAAGTTACACTATGAATCACACACCGAGTTATTTTCTTCTTTTGTCATTTTCATTGTTTCCAGTTAGATAACAAAATTAAAATGAATGTTGTTAAAGTAGCGTGTAACACTTAACTGCAGGGTACTGAGTACTGGCAATTCTTTCTCTTGTTCAGCAGACAAGTTATTTATTAATAAAATAATGTCTAATTAGAATGCCACTTACAAGCAGCACTGTATTAAATATCCATTTAAAGAAAACACATGTATTTATGAAACAGGATACCACTTGCTAGCTGTTGGTCACTGGATCCACAGTCTAATACAGTGAACTGGTGTATATCATAAGAAAACATGTATTCGTATTTTATTACCAGTTATAAGAAAGGAGATCTACTCTATAAATTAACAAACCTAGGTCCTGTGTTTGAATATGATCTGGTGATGCTTCAAGAATTAATAACACCTGTAGAATGTAAAATTTCTAGTAGACATATGTAGAAATAAAAAGTAACTCTAGGATAGGAGTGCATAATAGAGTGGAGCATTTTCTGCCTTCAGATATATTATTTGGGATATAATGGTACTAGCTCACATTTTTTGGTTGGCAGTAGAAATCTAAGTAGAATAAAATAGTGGTTTTCTGTTATGTTGGTTCAGAGAAGACTGCACAGTCTAGATGAAGGGTGTTGTGCACACTTATCTTTGATTTATAATTCTAGCTACACTAAGTTCTGGTTCATGTAGGCATACTCTGAACTCAGTGTAAAAGAAGTAAAACAAAAGTTGTCTTCTCCACACAAATATTTAATCCACTGTAATCAAGTTAAGGACACAGTGATCACACATACAAGTCTTCAGTTTTGCATACCATATTAATATGAGTCTCTGCAGTTGATTTAATTTGAATATTTTTAAACACACGCCTGCAAGAGAAATGGGTGTTTGTCTTTTTTTCTTGCACTGTATCACAGATTTTTATAAGGGAAGTACTTTATTCTTTCACTATGCATTGTTTAGAAATTCAGATAACTTGAGTGATTTTCCTTGTAAGAAGAGATTTTCCATCCCTAAAAGCACTATTAGTATTCCTTAGTTGTTTTTGATCACCAAGTGGTGGTCAAAAATGCAGACTCTGCATGATTTTCAGTGCTGTCTTACAACTGCTTCTAAATGTTTTTCTTCCCACTATTATTTAAAACTTTGTTATACGGTATTAAAGTTTCATTTTTTTCTCACCTTACTGTGTGTGGAAAGTGAAGGAAAAACTTTAATTTTAACACTGTTTTTATGATGTGGTGTATGAGACAGTTTCATGTGAGATTTGGTACATGAACTCACAGAGTTAAATTCTTTCTATGAGTCAGGGGTAGCCAAAATGCAATCAGCCATGAAGTTTGTGTTTCGCAAAGCTGTTTACACTGAATAATTCAATATTTGAGCTTTAATGATGTTTGAATAGGAATTTGTATGCAGACTGTACAGTGAATAGATGAAAGAAGGCAGACAAACTTTTGATTTCTGGCTGAATCATTAGCATCTGAGATCATTTTGCAGCCTGCTGTGGGATCAGCCCTCCGCGAGACCAGCACTTGTCACGCTGCTTCCAGTGACAGGTGACCTCCAACACGTCCATAGGTTGTGCAGAGCCCCTATGACTTCCCACAGCTTTTCTCTGAGAACCTGAGCCACACAACCCTCCGGGATGGCCTCGGTGGCAGAACCGTCATCAAGAGGCATCTTCCTCCAGAGAGCCAGTGATGTTATATCCCCTGGTGAGAGTCAGAGACACATCCCGTGGAGGTCAGGGCTGGTGCTGCTGAGGGGGCATTGCTGCTCCAGCTCCTGCTGCCACACCACAGCTCCCGGCTGTGACTAATGAGGCGCCGGGGCTGTCGCCTGGGAAGTGTTCTGTGGAGCACAGCTTGTCTCTGGCTGGGGGAGGACAGACCGTGCCCAACACTGCTTGTCAGGGCCAGATGGGAGAGAAAGGATGGAGGGGGTGGGGGGAAGCCAAAACCAGCCCAGAACGTAGGAAACATATTTCAGAAATGTCTGCATGGGTATTTTCTGCCTACACTAGAACCGCGTCTGGCCTGCTTCCACAAACAGGGTGGCAGTGGCAAGGGGGATCCACAGAGGCAGTGATAGGAAGAGGCAGAAGTTTTGTTTGTTGTGGTGCCTGAAGCATGGCTCAGTTCTTAAAAACAGCCCAGGCTCCTGGGTGAAACCTAATAATGCGGAATGTACGGATGTGAGTCAGTCACCTTGAAATCAGTGTATATGGAAGCCAATCCAAGGCAACGTCCACCTCAAGAGCTGCAAAGAGCTGCAAAATTTAAGAAAGAAAGTAAAGCATTCTCAGCTCCAAAAGGTCTGTCCTTACTGCCTTGAGATACCTCACAGAGGTATCTGCTTCACTGCCTCCTCTATGCAGTCAGAGACTAAATCCACTTGCCTACCTTACATCTCAGGTCACACAAGAAACTCTCCTCCAGATATTCTTATTTTCATGAACAACTTATTTTCAGGATGTCCTTGGAATTCCATATTTACCTCCCAACTTTCTACTTCTCTCCAGCTCTCAGAACACACAAATATTTTGACAGATCATACGTTGTGGCCTCTAAGTGATAATGAGCAATTTTTAGCCTGACTTTATCTGATGGGCAGAGGTGAGAAATGAAAGAGTTTTCCCTACACAGGAAGAAAAAAAAAAAATGCATGAGGGCTTTTTACACTGCAAACTGAGAATTTTAGATCAACTTTAACAGTCTTAACTAGTATAATTGAATGTAGATCATTATTGACTGCTGATTGAGACTAGACACAAGAGTAGCTAACCACTCAGGAATCATAGTGAAATTTGGGTTATAATGGGACTATATAGCCCTCTCTAACTTGAAAGAATTACCACAATACTGGTACTGTGGCAGATTCCAGAGGGCTGTAGTCAGCGGCACAGGGTGTAGTTGGAGGTCTGTCACTAGCGGTGTCCCCCAAGGCTCAATACTGGGCCCACTATTGTTTAACTTAATCACCAATGATTTCGATGAAGGGGCAGAGGCCTCCTCAGCAAGTTCACTGCTGACATGAAGCTGGGACAGGTGGCCAATACCCCAGGGTGCTGTGCAGCTCTTCTGACGGACCTCAACAGGTTGGAGAGATGGGCAGAGCAGAACCATCTGAAATTTAACAAAGGCAAGTGCAGGGTCCTGCAGCTGGGGAGGAATAACTCCAGGTGCCAGCACAGTCTGGTGGGGACTGATCTGCTGGAGAGCAGCTCTGTGGAGAAGGACCTTGGGGTCCTGGTGCACAACAAACTGTCTATGAGCCAGTAGTGCGTCCTTGTGGCTAAGAAGGACAATGGTATCCTGGAGTGCATTAGGAAAAGCATTGCCAGTGGGTCAAAGGAGGTGATCCTGCGCCTCTACGCAGCCCTGGTGAGGCCACACCTGGAGTCCTGCGTCCAATTCTGGGCTCCTGAGCATAAGAAAGACATGGAGCTTGTGGAGCAGATCCAGTGGAAGGCAGCAAAGATGATTAAGGAACTGGAGTGTCTCTCTTACAAGGAAAGGCTGAGGGAGCTGGGCCTCTTTAGCCTCAAGAACGGATGATTCATAGGGAACCTCATCAATGACTTTTAGTATCTGAAGGGAGAGTGTCAGAGGATGGAGCCTCTTCTTGGTAATGCCAAGCAATAGGGCAAGAGGCAATGGGCAGAAACTGAAACACAGAAAGTTCCACCTGAATATGAGGAAGAACTTCTTTACTGTGCAGGTGACTGAACACTGGAACAGATTGCCCAGAGAGGTTGTGGAATCTCCCTCACTGGAGATATTCCAGAACCATCTGGATGCAATCCTGCGTCATGTGCTCTGGGATGACCCTGCTTGTATGGGGAGGTTGGACCATATGACCTGTGGTCCCTTCCAACCTGAGCCATTCTTGGATTCTATGACACAGAGTTGCAACTGCTAGTGTGGAAATGAGTGAAAATAAACAATTCAAATTTTGTCAGTGAGTTTCATTCCAAATAATAACTTACCCTTTGAGTATATTCTACCTTCAAGCAAATAATAAATCCAAATTGCAGCTTTTAAAAAAAGCATTATTGTTATACCTTTCTTCCTAAACAATTGATCTGCTTAAACATAGAGGAAAATAGTTCTTGATTTCTTCCAAAGATCATTTCAGATTTGAATTTCTGAAACAAATTTGAATCTGAAATAAATGAATATTTCTGGTGAGCCCTAGAGCCAAGAGTCACACTTTTCATTACAACGTATATTTTTAAACTTTTGATTGAGTTGGCATTATGTTATCTCCAGGTTATGAAAGATTCAGGAAGAAATTAGAGGAATAGTCCAAACTCCTGCATTATCTAAAGTAGACCGTACACTGAATTTCTAATAGAGTTTCTCTCCAAGGGTCTTAATCCCAGCCTCTTTCTGGGGTAGTCTGAAAAGAACAAGATAGAATCTGCTTATCACCCTTTCCCCCTGAAAGCACAGGGAAGGTAAACAAGAAAGGCAACTTGTCAGCACTGAGACAATTACTTCTGTTTCTAACATCACAGCCTAACACTGATAAGGGATTTTTATAAGGGATTTTTATATCCAGATTAGAAGAAATCAGCAAGTGTGCTGTGCGTGTGCATTCTACTATCTAGATTTCATGTTGCTTCCTGTGTCCTTAGGTGTCTAAAGGCGAAGTTATTTCACTTTAATTTCACTTTGCTTGGTGTCATGGAAAAAAACCAAACCAAAATAAAAATAAAACCACCAAAAAACAATCAACCAACCAACCAACCAAAAAAACCCCAAATCCACCCCCCAAACCTCAATAAATAAATGAATAAAATTAAAAAAAAAAATATATATATAAAACCCCCCAACCCTATTGATATATTTTTAACTCAGTTATTTCATTTTAGCAGAGTAAACTATTAGAAGAGATGCAGACCTGCATTGCCTCAGTCCTACCAGTGGAACACATTATACCAGTAGGAAAGAAAACACTTTTTCTACATAGCTATTGTCATGGTGTCCCACCCTCATAAGGGGAAGGGAGTATCCAAGGAATGACAAAAGTCAGAGGGTCCACAAAAACTTCCAAAGTTTTACTTGTAAATTATATACATGGCATTTAATTGGTATGTTAGTCCCTTATCGCATAAACACACGGTGGTGGATTTTGAGTAAGGGGTAGGGTGAAAGAGGAGAGAGAAAGAGATTAAACAGAGAGAGAAAGAAAGGAAGGAAAAAGGGAATGAGGGAAGGAAGAGAGAGAAGGGAGGGAGAGAGGGAGGAAGGAAGGAAGGAAGGGAGGAAGGAAGGAAGGAAGGAAAAGGTCCCTCCTCTAGCAACATCCTGCTCTTTCTCACAGCAATTTATTACCAAGGTCCTTGGTCAACTCCATGGCTATCTGCCTGTTGGTGTTAGAGATGTACACATTAGCCCCTTGTCTTCTGGGCTTCTACAAAAGGTTCTGCCCAAAGACAGAACCTTTTGTGGAAAGTACATGTCTTCCCTTCCTTTGTTGGTCCCATTTTGCAAGTTGGTGTGAAAAGGTTAGATAATAGACCTCTCATTCAGTGATCTTCCCTCAGAAGAGAAATGTATGCTCTCAGGAAGGAGAAAAACCTGGTCTCTTTGGTAGCAGAGAGAGAGAGAAGAGGTAAAGTCTTTAAGGTTCTGCCCACAGAACAATCTTTTATAAAACCAGGAACAAGTTGGCCAATTATTTGCTCATTTTGAAAATTGTCCTGTCAGTTTTTTTCTGCAGATCATAACAATTTCCAAAGTATCTTCCTCACCTGGAAGCTTAAATCCCATAGAAAGGTGAGGCGATTTGAGTTCCTAACTTACTCAGGTTTTTCTTTCAACACTGGAGATTACAGTTAAGCAAATACCAAACTAACCCAGTGTTGGCTTTGCTTTTCATTTAAGTCTTGGTTTTGAGAGAGGCATGGGCAAAAATAACGCCACAGAGATCCTTCTTTTCCTTTTCCTGAACTAGACAATTTATCGTGAGGGAAAATTTCCTAGGGACAGACTTCTTTACCTAGAAAAGTTGACCTGTTTTATTTTGAAATGGGAAACCACAACAAAATGGTGTCAATGTTATTTGATCTGTGGACAAAATGCTGGACAAAATACTGGATAAAATAACTGTGTCCACGGTGTGATCGTATATCTTATCTTCTGCGGCCTCACAATAAGGAGAAGACCAAATTCGTAATGTATCTTTAAATTAATTATTCATGTGGAAAGAAACAAGGAAAAAAGAGAAGCTGACAGGAACACTTTCTATTAAATAGTACTTCCAAGACAAAATAAACCTTTGAAAATCAAGAATTAGTAAATAAATTCACCATGTTATTTCGACTGTAACAAGAGACTCCTCTGTGTCCAGGCTAAAATCACAAGCAGTTATTTCATTTATTCTCCTACCCACCAAGAAAATCTTCCCACCGAATTTACCTACTTTTTTCCTAAATAACAGTGAAATCTTTCTATAGAATGCACAGATGGCATGCTCAGTCAAATAAGGGGGGAAAATTGGAACAAAACTCAAGGGCAGGCTGTGATATATCTGTGATTCTTTTTATTAATGTTGTGATAATCTTAACCACAAAGTCAAAAGTCTCTCAACAGGCTAAACGTAACAAACCCGCAGTCATCTCTCAGCCCAGACCCCTGTCGATCTCAGTGTAGAGACACAATTTGAGTAAAAGTGCAGAGTTTGGTTTTATGAGGTATCTGCCAATCCAATGACAAGTCACAAAAATTTACTTTAGAGGCAGCCCCACACGCATTCTGATTTGGGATACAATGTTACAGATCTCTTCATAAAAAATGTCCCATTTTTCTGATTTATTACATCTGATTGATTTTAGTGTAAATGTTTTATTACTGTAAATATTTATTGCTGTAACCAATATAGTGCATTGTGTGTATAAAGTGTAACCAATATAGAGTAAATATGTTTTATTTAGTGTAAATACATTTTAGATTAGGGAAAGTAGCTATTTTGAAACATTATCAAATTAATATGCTTAATTATATAATGTGAATTTTAAAATATATATGTATTATCCATTAAATGCTGAATAAAATGCTTTTTTTAAAAATAGCATTCCAAGAATGGCAATTTTTAAGAATGTTCATAGTAATACAAAGCAGTAACAGAAACTCAAACTGTTGTGTCTGAAGAAGAAAGGATTTACTTACATGTTTAAAGATACATTGAAACTAGGATAAGAGATAAAACTGACACTTGTCAAGCTAAATGTGGGCTTTATATTTGATTTAGATGAATTCCTTTGATACAGACCAGATAAAAAAATTGAGTCAATTCAAAGAAAGAGGAAAATGTACAGTAAGCACTCAAAACTATATCATTCTAAAAGAGCAGAAGCAAAATATGTGTTTGTCATGTATTAAAATAATCATCACTAGTGAATCTATTTTCCATAAGCTTTACAAACACTCACAAAAACTATTTGTGTATATGAAAATGGGTATTCTATATTTTCCTCAAGAAAGTAGCCCTTATTTGAGCTGCAATTAGTCACTTTATGTCTCAGTATTGGAAGAAATTGCTTTTTTTGAATTTAATCCCACCCTGAATTTATGTAAAATCTGGGAATACAAAGCCTATTTCTGTGCCTTCATGAAAAATACTTGCATAAGGCTCAAGTTTCCCTTTAGAAAGATTTCTAAAATGATTCCTCTAGCAGTAAAGTTTTTTTTCGTATTACGTGACTGGTAGTCAGTACTTCAAGAAATATATCACCTATTAAGATCTTTGAATTAGAAATGGATTTTTAAATGTCTCTGGTCCATGCTGGCAGTCTGGGATATGAAACAAATTTCAGTATGTCTTTTGTGGCTATTTTGCTCCTTTGTGAGGAGCACAGTCTACATTAGAATCAATTTGTATTTCAAAGTAATTTAGGCTTTATTCTGAACCTACAAAATTGGATTTTGAAACCAAAATGGCATTGGCATCTGAGGTGAATATAAGAGTTATGCTTCCCTCTGGGAATATTCAAGAGACGTTAAGTTTCTCAGAACGGGGAGTTTTCCGAGATAACCAAAATAATTCACTGAGGCCATGGTCAGATTTAAATCACACCCAGCTCTTTCAGGGGTGTTGGAGCCATACTGGAGAGTTGTCTGCCCTGAATTCCCTCCTGCAAGCAGCTCTTTTCAAAAATAAACAGCTGCTCCTCCTTCATCAATTAAATCTCACTTCAGGAGGAGGAGCTTAGACAAATTCCTTTCATACAGACCAGATAATAAAATTGAGTCAACTCAAAGAGGAAAATATACAGTAAGCAATCATTCTAAAAGAGCAGCAGCAAGATAAGTGTTTGTCTTATATTAAAATAATCATCACTAGTGGATCTATTTTCCATAAGCTTTACAAACACTCACAAAATAAGAAATTATCCGATCTGTGGTGATGTTGATTTAGATATATATGCTGCTGTAAAGAGTGTCTTGGATGTAATTGGAGCTGAGAGGGTGATTGTTGCCAGGGTTAAGGGGAGGCAGAAGTAAAATTATGTATCATGTTATATTTCTTGACCACTTAAAGTTGTTTCTTTACATTTACTAATAAAAAAGGGAAGCACTGCTCCAAGTTCCAAGTCACTTTGCTTAGACTACCATAGACAAAATTTATAAGGAATAATATAGGAATACTTCACCCATATAGGGGCGAGAGATGTTAAATGAGGATGAGCACTGGCTAGAAGGCATTTAATTTTAAAATTTTTTTAGGCTGCATTGGAGAAAGGAAATAGATCATTAACAGTGTGTGGGAAGAAAGAAGAGGAAAAAAAAAACCACTAGATGTAATCTAGAACATCTATTGATTCAAGAGTATCCTCTTGCAGCACTGTGGGAGATCTCCATTCAAGCATCTGTTCCAAACCAGATGGAAAATGTATTCTGACTCCAAAATCAGTACCTTAAGTATTTTGACATTAGCGTTTTAAATCTAAGCCCCTCCTTACAGGCCGCCTTCTGAAAAGTATAGTGGAAAAATATCTGAAAGCTTTTTTTCCAACATAGAGAACCTTTCTTGAAATAGCCCTCATCTGATCCCCCGAACTGACATTATGGGAACACTTAAGAAGTAGAAAAGAGTATTTTTCTTGTTTTCCTGAAGGCATTGAAGACCTGGGCCCTCAAGATTTGAGTTATTCATGTAACATGTTGTACAGCATGTCTCCAGCCCCAGTAGCTTTTCCCCTTAAGCCCATTGTATCGAAATTCATTTTCCTCTGGGAACAGTATATATTTAAACACTGTTATATCTCTTTAGCCCACCTCAAGACATAATTTGTTCTGTGTATCTTGATGTGAAATTTTGCAGAACTGGTATCTCTGAGAATCCCTCACTCAGGGATGCTGTTGGGCATTTACCATGGGATGTTTCCACTCACCTCAAGAAAGAAAAGGATTTGTCTTCCTAATGAGAAGTGTAAGAAAGTTATGTTGGGCTAACTGAGAACTCAGCTGGAAACGAAGTTTTTAAAATTGCAATTTCTGCTTTTCTGGAATGAGGAGGAAAAAAAAAAAGCAAAAACATTTCAAGAAACAGTTATTTTAAAATTTAACTTAGAGAGAAGTGTGACGTTGAAGATTGAATGAAGAACAAATTATAAACATAAATTTGTTTCAGAAAGCATTAGCTTTTAAAATAAAAAGATATCCCATTCATTACTAATAAACAGAGATGTTAATTTCTTCTGAATATGTACCTAATGTCTTGGTGAGTTTTGAGTATTGATATTGGGAAAGCTTATAAACAAACCAGGTTGACTACAGATGCACAGGCCAAGGAACCCTAAAGAGAAGCAGATATAGAGACTATGTGGAGCTGCTTTTAGAATATCTGTAGCCAGTTCTGTACTGTCAAAATCAAACTACTACACCACCAAAGAGGTATCACCATGTATATGCAATACCAAAGTATTGCATCAAAGGACAATTTCATCATCACACTGGAATAAATAAGCATTGAGAAGTGAAACTGAGGAAATGCTGATTCTTGTGCTTGCTTCTCTAATGGTTGAACAATACAAAAAAGTATGGAAAATTGCTTTGGATCAATTGGGAAGTAATTTTGTCTTCCTATTTACTATGAAAGGTATATTTTTTTGTAAGAACAAAATGTTTTATTCATGAAAAAAAAAACACCATAACCAAATTTTCAAGAAATTTTGAGCTCTAAAAATGGGATATCTAAGTATAGCTTAAAACGAAATGTCATTTGTGAAACACTTAATTGTTTCAATGTATTTTAAAGTGTTCCCATTAGTATTTTATAATTTTCTCTTTTTTTTTTTTTTTAAGTAAATTGGTGTGACTAAAATAATTGTTTAAAAAGATTTCTTGGGGGGTGTGTGAGTGTGGAGGGGATGTAAAAAAAGAAAGTTTCTGAGGAAACTTTTGCCTATTTCAGCTGGCTAACTTCATAGCTTTTATCTGCAGATAGACTAGGGCATCTTTTCAAAGCACCTGTCTGAAGTCATCTGTAGTGAGGGAAGAAAAATGTAGGATCTTCCTACCCACCAGTAGATAGATTCAATAACAAAAACGCAAAGAATTCATCAATTATTCAAAGGAATTGCTGCTTTCACATGCTTAATGCTGCCTTCTGTGCAATGGGTGAAAATCAGCCTTAGGCAGGTGATCAGCACTAGGCCTGTGCTCTGTCTAAATCCCACATCAAATCCTCCACATTTTATATATATATATATATATATTCATTATCAACTCCTTCTCCATCCCACAGCAGATAACGTGGCACAAGTGGGGATAACTGAGTCATTTTCTCATTATAAACTACTTTACAATTCAATGCAAAAAGGAAAAAAAACACCCTACATTAATATGTATAAGAATTTTTAAAGTTGAGAAATGTTCCACACAGAAGCCAAGTCAATCCTCTTCACATATGTACTATTTTATTATAGAATTATACTTGCTGTTTAGTTTCATGCTTCTGTATACTTACGCATTTTTATATCATAGTGGAAATGCGGTTGTTGTGGAAAATATCTTCAAATTTGATAATCTGGGGGTCAAAACTTTTGCTGGGTTGAATTTATATAGATATTTATATGTTAGAAACAGCAAAACCAGAAACAAATCAATAGTTCATAATTAATTGTATATTCAAATTAAATATGTTTAAGATTCAGTGTGAGATTCAAATACATTTTATGCATAAGTATATTTATTTCATGCCTGCATCACTGCATACGCAAATAAGATATGTTCAGCTATCCACATATGTGATGTGGGACTTGAATCAATACTTTGTATTTTGTGGAATTTTCTTACATATTCAATTGGCTGCCTTGTAATCCAAATACCTATCACTCAGGTAAATTTACTGGGTTTGGGTTGGGGTGTTTTTTTATCATTTTAAGAAATCTGCTTTAACACAAGCAGTACTGAAAAGAATAAGGGCGCAGAAAGAAATATGTGTCAGCAAGTGTAAGCAAAATTCTGACTCTATTTAATCTGATGTTAAAACTCCATGTGATTGAAAGGAACTAATTGGTACCTCAGTCCAAACAGTCCCATTTTTCTTGTCTGTTGCCTTTTGCCAGGAATAAAAATAAAGATATTTTTCTGTTTTATAATATGTTCTCTACCTTAAGCAGTAGACATGGATGATAAAGGGACTAATGTAGATGTGTCTACTTCCTTAACTCCAGATTACTAAACCGTGAGAGAGATGATCTGTAAAATGCGTGGGAATACGTCTTTCACAAAATACGAGTAACACACATGCTCCAGAGAAAAGCTGCCTGAAATGGAGCTGGAAATTTCATAAATTGTTTTGCCCCCAGTCAGATGAAATCGTCGGATTAGCCCAATGTCTCTGTGTCTCAGCTCTGAACCGTCTCACACAAATTGCAGTTTAAGTTTCCCATGGGCTCGTTTCTGTTCTTAACGTGTCCCTCCAAGGCTGGGCCTCTCCAAATCTGTCATAAGCATGTGACTCCTCGTATGCTGTGCCCGTTCAAGTAGGCTTCAACCACTATGAAGGATGAGATATGAAGCCCAAACTACACAGCAGGGCCAGGAGACGTAGCTGGATGCAGCTAATCCTCTACTATATCACAAGCAGTCACATTATGGGCTCTTTTTTTAATAAACTGACAAGTAATATCTCAGAAGCTGCTAGGATTTGTCCTTGGTTTGACAATAGGTCCCCAAACCCCAGAGCTTGAGTAGTTAGGAATTGTCAGCCCCCTGGTTCTACAGGAACACGTTGCTCTGGGTACATTTCCCAAAGGAACACAGGGCATCTTGCATGAGCACTCTGCACTGCTGACAGCTGGCATCCCAAAGGGCTGACAGCAAGCAGAAGGCCTCAGGAATTCCAGCTCTCAGGCATGCTGTCCTCAGTTTTCTGGGATCAAACTGTACATAGTTCTCAAGGAAATCAGCACAAGAGTTGTCTTAATGACAGTGGAGTTAAGGAAGCATGTTTTTGCAGGGAATTGCAAAATCTATGACTTTTTAAAATGAAATTAACTAGAATTTTATAATATTTGCCTAATCTCTGAAGCAGCATTATCAATCTTAGCCTGTAGGTATATTAAACTAGAAACCTACACATTCCCTGCAGAGAAAATAAGCTTCTTTTAAAACTGACTGTGAGATCTAACTATTTTAAGTTTTGGTAAAGATCACCCTGGACATGACAAAATCCGATTGCTTTCTTTTCTTTCTTTATAACACAGACACTAAAATGTCACTTGGTACTTGTGTCATACCACAAAGCATTCAGATCTTTGACCTTTTCTACTGTTGTCCACTACTTTTCTTATCTTGTATGCTTCTTTTTATTTTTGACTTCCAGCACCCAGTAGTGTTGTTCTCAACAATTTGGACGCTGCTGATTGGCAGTAGGGATAGCTTGTACTTCTTCTGTTGAAAAGAAATGTGGCAGTTCACAGACACTGATTAGGATCATTGTCAACATAATGTATTTCAAAAATACGCAAATAGTGAATTCCTGAGAGAATGGTGAGGTACATTTGACATGAGTCACTAAGGGAATTTTATCTATGCAGCTATTTTGTGTACAGAACACTAAGTTAGCTTAGGGGCTGGTTGGCTCTTCCCTTCCTTGTGTATATGTCTTCATACAGAGAACTAACCCTTTTGCCAAAGTCCCCTGCTATTTATTACATTTTTTTAAGGCTTATTAGTTAGTTTTGGGATTTGGTGTGTTCATTGTTGACTTCTTTGTCAGGTGTGCTGGCAACAGTAAATTGTAAGTTTTCGAGGTACCAGAAAAAAGTTGAAATAAAGTAAAATAGCCTATATGGTGAACTTCTTTTAGCGTGTGTCTCCACTAGTTACGTGTTTTTCTTAGCCAATATGGCATATTCTGATTCTCTGTTGTAGTTTAAGATTTTTGCTGGTCAAAAATGCAGAGCCATTGTGGCTTAGCATATACAGAAAGTTGTGTCATTTGTTTTTGAGATGATAATTGATTTCTGATGAAGTGATACAGGATAACCCTAGACTAATGCATTCTGTGATAGGAGTTACATTTTCACAGAATCTAACATGGTTTTGCTTTCTGTGGCTTCTTTATCATAAAAGCACCAAGAGAATAATTACTGGAAAAGTTTTATAAATATATATATAAATATATATAAACCCAGCAATTGTATTTATATATGTATACATATACACTACGTACGTATACACCTTAAAAGCACAGTTAGTTTTTTGTAGATCCCTGTTAACTTTGCTTTGCTACAGCCCTCCCTGTGAGCCATACAGAACCACATATTCACAAGAAGAAAGTTAAATCTTTACAGATAATTTTTAGAACATACTTTGCTTTGGATGCTCATAAAGACAATTTCATTGACACATAGACCATTTAAAATAATATAAATTTGTTTTCCATTGTGTCTTCAACAGGACCAGTAAATTTTGAGCCAGTACACGTTTTTCTTTGTGTGTATCCCATTACCTTTAATTAGCTCAATGACTGACTTGCGCCATTTCAGGTGCTATTAATGCCATTCTACTTATAAATTTTTGTCTGCACTTGTGTTTTCTGCACCAGTTATTCTTTCTTCTGTGTGAATGGCATTCTTATGTGTGATCAGGCATTTGGAAAACACAGTGAAAGAACTGAGTTTATTTGGACAATATAGAACGGTGCTTCAAAGCAGTCTGTAGCCTCAGCTTGCACTCTGAAATCGGTTGCAAAAATGAGAGAATAAGCTGGTGAATGTGCAGAAATAATAGGAAGTAATGGACTTTCTGATTAAATAAGCTTAAACAAGAAACCTGGAAGTGCTGCATTAGGCTACCTTGAATCTCCGTTATGATGCGTTTTTAAGACTGGAAAAACATTGGTCAGAGATGGTTTAAATGTAGTTCACGTAGACATTATCAAAGCTGCAAGAGCATATCAGGGAATAAAAATACAGTTTATTTGTAGAGAAATGTATGAGAGCAGCTGGGGTAGTAGCTATTTAACTAAAATTGGTAGCACTGATAGATAGGAGGTAACGTGTCACTGTTAATAAGTCTGAGCAGCTTTGGAACATGGATGTAAGTGCTTTAGGGCCATTACTGGAAGAAATTTAAGTGCTGGAGAAATTCATGGGATGGCTGGACAAACAGCAAGTTGGTAGGGTATTAATGCTGATAATTCCTTTGTGAATTCACTGTGAAGAGACCAATATTTAGGCCTTATGAGCAGGGCTTGGTATGGAAAGAACTCCTTAAAGGAGAGGGCTTGGGAAAGGGAACTGATGCTTACCAAACTGAAATAGATTTCCACCCTCTACAAATACACTAACTAAAAAAAACAAACAAAACCAAATAAACAAACAGAAAACTTCAACTTGAAAGCCTGAAGTGTTTTGCTTGACCTGGAACAACTGTGAATGTTTACAACCCCAAACTAAGTGTTTGGTTGCTTTTGTTTTGCTATGGGATTGGGTTGGCAGTACACACAGTGGCTGTGGCTCATCCAACTGGATGTAGCTTAAGCTCCCTAGATCCAGGCCACTGGCTATGCCTGTCCTTGGATGGAGCAGTGACACCCAGGCTTCAAACTGTTGGAAATAAGAAATAATACAAATTTGAGACTTCATGCCCGAAGTCTGCCAGTAAGAGGTTTTTTTAAAATATTCATTACTGTTGCATTCTGCATCATTTTCTTATGCCCACCGCTCTCCAATATATAGCCAAGAAATCTATTAGCATAGCTCAAAGGAGTGTTGAGGCTTGCCATGCTACTGCAGTTTCATAAAGAAATTACAGCTACTTTATACAGAAAGAGACCAACTTCAAGTCTTCTATTGCTCTATTCAGAGTAAAATATGCACGCCTTGGAAAGATGGAGCACTTTGGGTGTATTTTACCAAAGTAAGCACTGCTGGCATACAATTGGGTTTAAACAAAAAAGTGTAAAACTTGTTGTTTACATGAGTTTTCACCCATTTCATCATATTTCTTACTTAAATAATTTCACAACTAAAAAAGTTATTTATAGAAAATATTGACTGACTCACACACTCAAGATCAAAAGTAGATTTTCTGTGTGGAGATGACAAAAAAAAAACCAAAACAACCAAATCTTAACCCACTTAGAATTCATTTATAATTCTTGTGGGCATGACCTGTTGAATTAAAACTAAGTTCAGGTTTTAAATCAAAAATTTATATAAAGTACTGGGGACTGCCTTCTGTACAAGGCTGATAATGTTAGATACAGTAGAAGGAAATAAGTTGCTTAGGAGAGGAATATCCATTAGTGACAGTGTGAGCATTAGCTACCTTCTGTCATAAATCTTGCAACACAAAATGTTCTGACCCCTGTGGATTTGCAACCAATCAGAAATAACTTTTTTATAGCTTTTATTTGCAAAAGAGAAGAGTGAGAGAAAAGAGTGAATAATACCCTTCCAGCAGAATGCTTTTCATACCTTCCCAGACAAATCTGAAACACTGATGGAACAACATGGTCTTACTACCTTGGACTGCCTGGCTGCAAAATACAAGCTAGAAAGTTCCAAGTTGGTCCCCTTTTACAAGCAAAATGACTCAAAAGAAAAAAAAAATGTTGTAATTATAAAGATTTTCCTCAGATGGCAGTTGTCTGCAAAATGTTGACTGGAGTTCTCAACTATCTATTGGACAGCTTAAGAGACACCACATTCCCAAAAAACACAGTGGAATTTTGATTGTGGCATAGAGCTATTGACATGATCTTTACTGTTTGAGAGTGGCAAAACATATCTAGGAAGCAAAATAGAGATGCTTATGCTATCTTTATCATTCTGACAAAATCCTTTGTTATACTTGGCCTTTGTGGTCCTTGGAAGTTCTGGAGGATATGTAAAAGTTCAGATAAGAAGGCCAGCATCATCCATCAACTCTGGGATGGGCAGACAGAATAGGCTGTGCCTACCTTTTCCTTCCAGCACTTCAAGTGCAAGTTCAAGCCATATTCGTTGCTCAGACCCTCTAGAAAGGTTACATGAGGCAACTCATAGAGAGAATGAAAGACACTCTACAAAGGCAAAGAATCTCATGTAATTCATCTATACACATCAAGGGTAGTGCCAGGAACCCTATTACAACATTATGTTTGTAAATGTCTGTGCAGTTTGCAGTTTTGACTCATTCAAAGAAAGACCTGAAGATAATGATACATCATTATTCATCAGCCTCAGTAAACTTTGTCTTAACAATTAGCATTTCAAAGAATAAGGTTAGGAGCTAACCAGCATCAAATAAACAGTGGAATTATGTTGAAACAAACATAAAGATAATAATAATAAATACACAGTGACAAAATTCACCTTTCTTTGAGTTCTCACAAAAACACAGGAAAGGAATGAATATATTAAGCTGAGTGTACAAAAGGGTGGCACTTCACACTGCAGTCTGTAGAACTGAGTCAAAGTAACACTGTTTTGGTCTGTGTATGGTGACAACGTTGCAGAGTGCTGATTAATATTGCATTGCTCTGCTTCCTATGCTCTGGTAAAATGATGAGACACAGAACTGTAAGCCATAATATGTTAGTCAGAGTGAGAGATCTCTGAGTGTGTCATCTCACTGAAGCAGTTCCATTTAACGTCCACCTTCTGATTCAGAGTGAGAAAAATGCAGAAAGCTAGCAACTGATCTGCTCAGGCAAAGTTATAGAAGCTCCCACGAATAGATGACCCGATGGCCTAAGTACTGTCTGAGGGATACAGCCCAACGTGTTTCACAGGATCATGTTTCAGCAACGTGTGCATGAGCTGGATTTCATTTGATTGAGAGCAGCATCTGCGTGGGTGCATAACAGAGGGAGTATTTTCTTAACGTTTTTTTTTTCCTTTTTTTGATCAAGCAAAACCAGAAAACCAGCCATACAGCTTAAGCAAAGCATAATGTAGGAGTGCAGACCTGAAAAATCCCAAAGAAAATGAGTGAAAAGACATTCAGAACTGCGAGTAGATAAAATATTTCTTGCAGTTTCAGTCACATCCATTAAATGAATCAGGCTTTTAAATATATATATATTTTGTACATGAACAACACTACGGTAGAGACAAGCCTGATTCCATCAGCTGTTTCTCCTTCTGAGCATACAAGCTTTGTTATTTCACTGTTCCACTCAAGAAGGGTAATGATAAAGAATATATATTACAAAGTAGGAAAATACAAAGCTTGCATTTGTTATATCATGATAGTCAAGCAATTTTATAGATTACACGAATAAAGGAATGAATGCTCACCTTCCTGTGCTGATGAAAATTGTTTATGAAGGAAATGTCCCTGTAGGGACACTGCATATGGGCTATAAAGTGAGAAAAGGAAATATTTAAGAAGTACTATCAAAAGACCTCCTGGGCATGTAGTGAAGCATAATCATGGCTGTTAATCATGTCAAGTGTTGACACTCAAAACTGAACTACAGCTGTCAAAACCTGTTGTCTTTGAGGTGTTCTGCAAAAGAAAACACTATTTGCTGCCGCGTTAAATAGTATAAGGATTATCTTCCTTTTAGATAAGTCCTCTTCTCAGCTATCTAGCAGATGTCTCCTCACCCTGTTAAACAAAAGGGGACCACATATTCAGTTGTTTTATTTTCAGCTGTATTATTTTTCATAAGACTTGGTTTTTTTCTCCCTAGATATCCCTTAGTATTCCTTTTTACCTATTGCTATTTGACATGTATGGACACCATTACTACAATATCTATAAATATTTTCTTTAAAACCCACAGATGGGCAAAAGCTATTTAAAAAAGGTCTCACTGAAGGGGAACATGGTCTAGAAAGAATAAAATTATGCTCTCTAAGAAAAATAATACTATAACAATAGACTGTAGAGATGACAGGTCATTTAACAAGGAAGGAATAAAAGTAGGAACGTACAGCACCAGGGTTGTATACAAATTTGGGTTTAGTTTATGGTGTAATTTTAAATACTATGATCATGTCTTATGATAATCAGGTGTTCCCCAAAAAATGTTAACAGCATATCTATATGGTTAATGATGTTTACATTTTTGATTAAGAATATGTAAGTATGACGTATAAGATAAAGTGGGGGACGGGGATAGAATGAAGTCAGGCTGGGCAGGCTTCTAGCAACAGAAATCAGCTATATCAGACATAAGAAACACACCAAAAAAACCCCCCCCACCACTCTTCAGACTCCAAATCTAGATAGTAATTAAATCCTTATCTGCAAGACAGGAGAATTAAAGAAAAATAGTAAAAAGTTGACAGAAATCTCACATACACAGGCCAAACCTACTGTTGTTGAGTGTGGCCAAACCTACTGTTGTTCTAATTTGGGTCTATGTATCATTAAGTAGGGAAAGTAATAGTTCAACATGCTGGCAAGGATGAGACAGGATACCAAGAAATGAGCACCAAAAATAAGGAGAAGTTATCCCAGAATCTGCTAAAATGATGGACTTTCCATGATGTACAGGTGAAACTAATGTGCTTCCCAGCTGACTCAAAAATTAGAGCTTGCAGGCTGCTCTTGACCAGCCTAAGTTTAAATAGCAACTGCCAGTGTAATTATCAGCACTAAATCTTTGTTTCATGGCAGTGAAAAACCTCATCCCATAGATGAAATTTCCATGTAGTGAAGGCTTCACATAACAAATAACAAGTTGAAAGCACAGTAAGATGGGATTTACTGGCAGTTAGCAACAAGAGGACGTCCAAGGCCTGTGTTGAAGCTTTGTTTATTTGTTAGCATTGCATTATTTGCGAGGTTGGAGATACCTACGTATCTTTACCTTTCACAAACACAAGCACTTCATGGTACAGCATATAATCAGGAAAGTGGTTTACCCCAAAAGTGATATAAGGTAGATTCATCTCAAATATGACACAAATTAATCTCACTGTCATGAGAAATGGTTGACCTCTGGAAAAAAGATGTATCATACCACTTAAGTTGTTACTAATGCAATTTTAATTTGAGTAAAATATATAGCCAAAGATGTGAATTTCCCTTGGCTTTCAGTGTAAAGCTATTAATTATTTCTCATCTTTTGCAATATTACATTTCCATTTTAGTATTCATGTGACAATTTATGCTAATTGCTCAGGGCACTTACTACCACAGGCAGCTTCTACATTTATTTGTTGCAAATCTCTGTTTAAAGCAAATGTGAAGGTTATTATCATCATCTTCATCAGCCAATATATTTGACTAAAATACTGAAAAATCCTCTTGAAATTGGTGTAAATCAAGCCCAGGTAGATAGTGACTGCAAAGGGACTGGTTTTGGATACAAAGGCTTTCTCAAAAATGTGATTGGAAATTTGTGATCTTCAGCAGATTTTAGATCAAATATAGTTTCATGCTCTGTTTACATTAACAGTAATAAATTAGTAAATTATTAGCAGAGGGCAACTACAGAATATATTTTGTTAGTCTATGGAAAATCCATGTAGACTGGTGAAAAACAGACACTGGTTGAGATTTGGGTTTTATTTTCAGTTTGTAATCTAATTGCAGGCACTAAAGCAGATAAGGAGTTTGAAGGTAGAAAAATACAGCTTTAGGACTTTTTTCAATCTGGGAAACAGCCAGGAAAAAAGAACAGTGTATGATTATGAAACCAAATGTAGTCGAGAGGAAACTTCTAAACAATGGATTAGAAACTGAGCCAGCAGTGTGCCCTTGTGGCCAGGAGGGCCAATGGTATCCTGGGGTGCATTAGGAAGAGCACTGCCAGCAGGTTGAGGGAGGTGATCCTGCCCCTCTACTCAGCCCTGATGAGGCCCCATCTGCAGTCTTGTGTCCAATTCTGGGCTCCTCACTACAAGAGAGACCTGCAGCTACCAGAGAGGCTCCAGCAGAGGCCATAAAGATGAATAAGGAGCATCTCTTGCATGAGGAGAGACGGTGGGAGCTGGGTCTGTTTAATCTAGAGAAGAGAAGACTGAGAGGGGATGTCATCAATGCATATAAGTATCTCAAAGGTGGGTGTCAAGAGGATGGTGCCAGACTCTTCTCAGTGGTGCCAAGCAACAGGATGAGGAGCAATGACCATAAACTAAACAAGATATTCCAACTCATCGTGAAGAAGAACTATACATTGAGGGTGGCAGAGCACTGGACAGGCTGCCCAGGGAGGGAGTGGATTCTCGCTCTATGGAGACATTAAAGAGCCACCTGGACACATTCCTGTGTCACCTACTCTAGGCGACCCAGCCTTGGCAGGGAGTTTGATGAGATGATCTCAGGAGGTCCCTTCCAACTCTGGTGATTCTGTGAAATTATATAGGAGGAAGCTCTGATCAAGGTAAACTTGGTTATTGAAGACAATATCTTGTGTTGGATGCCATGAAAAAAGAAATGAGGCAGAAGGGAGAAATTACATAGGATAAAGGTGGGATTTTACTTCAGCTGCCAGGTTGCAGTAGTACCAACCCAAATGGAATGCAAACTCCTGCCACTAATGTGGTGTTTGCTGACCATTAGGCACTCTATATAAATTCCTGCAAAGCACCACAGCAGCTTTGGTATGGTGCAGGTTGCACATCAAATAGAACTAGGAAAGACTTCTTTCTGCATTGGAAAATAGATGTCTGAGATCTCGTTAATTTGGAGCAAAATCGATTCCTAAAAACTGACTTCCCACCCCTCCTTAAAAACACCCTCTTTCACAGAAACCTCAATTTTTCGTCAACATTCTGGTGAAAAGTTCTCAGATGAATCTGTTGACCAGTATGTTTCACACAGTGGCATCTGTCTGTCTGGAAGTAACAGTCTGATACATACTCCATAATGAGTATAATGTCGTCGTTTCAGGGAACACACAAAAAAACACACTAGAAAGTATTTCGTACTTTATTGAATTTTCTCTTTCTTGCGCAATTCACATCTCAGCTTCCCCGATTTTTTTTTCTTTTTTTTTCCTGAAGGGTAAATATGGGTTTTGCTCTGGTAATAAACAAAGTAAAATGCAGTTTGTGGGAATGATCTTTAACTGGCAAGATTATTTTACCTACTGACTTTGTGGGAAGCTTTTCATGGTTCCTTTTTTGAATATATGCTATTTGCTCTCAGCTGGAAACATTGTCAACTTCACATCTCCTGAGGTCTTTAGAGTCCTGGGAAATGAAGCTGAAACAGGGTGTTGTTAGTTACCACACTATGATTTGGAAGGTTGGTAAATGTGAGGCAATTTATATGATATTGGTACACAAGTCACTTTACTCATATACAGTAAATTGCAGCACAAAGTGCACAAAAAGCAATTAAGTGATTTGTGAACCAGGCTCTTGATATATTCAAAAATTACTAAGGTGAATTACTTCTTGGATTGTAAGATAATTATAGCACCAGTCTTCTACTCATCAACAATGTAGTCCTCATACAGGCACAATTGCACTGGAGTGCTGTATTTTTATATGTGGCCCACACTCTAATTAGCACATTCTAATTTCAAGCTGAAAAGAAAACCACAAGAAACATATGGCTTATAGCATTTTATTATTAACAACTAAGCTGTGTGTCTCACTGTGAGACAAAAAGCCAATCTTTCTTTTCTTTGATTCAGACTTGCTCCCTGCTTTTTTATTTCTATCAGATAATTAAATAACCCAAACAAGATGAAATTAGTTACTTAATTTCTTTAGGAATTAGAGGTAATTTAGATTTAGGAAACTATTTTTTTTGGAGTATTAGAATGTTTTGTTTATAACAGCTTAGTTCAGCCTGTTTGTTCACTCATTTCTTTTCATCTGCTAGATTTAAAACCAATCAGTGATGTCCTGAATTGTGGCTATATTTAATGAGAGAAAGTGCTTGGTTTATTTTGCAGTTAAATGCTCCATACTTTTCAAATCTCTCTGCATTTACACTTCCCTCCTTTTTTTTTTTCCTTGAAGTAGCATGTTAATAGCATTAGACCCCTAAGCTGAGGATATTGCTAATAGCAGAATCACAGAGCATGCTAATTACTTGCAGAAAGGTCACAAAAGTTGGTGAGGGACAGATTCTGATGAGGTGGAGAAATTCCAATATTCATGACTTCCTTTTTTTTTGCTCCCCTAACTTTTTTTCCCCTGAAATGATCACAAGTCTGTGTCCATATTGCCAGTGAAGGGTAAGATGTCTTCGTTTTAACATCTCTTTCTTGGTGGATTTTTGTGGTGTAAAGCAGATGGCACTGTCTCTTCAGAAGAGAATACATTAAGGGTAGTGCCCCACTGGCTCTTTGATGAGACAGGTCTGAAATCATCAAAGGCTGGCCTTCTTCTTTCCATGGAAAAGTACAGGCAGGGCCTATGGAGACCACTGTCTACAGAAGATGATAGCAGCAATTAGCCTTTGTGATAGAAAAATCTTCATCTCTGATGATCAAAGACAGCTAAAATTACCAAATTATATGTGGCAGTTTTGTAATATGAATAAAATGAAGCAACTTTATAAGCTTTTATGATCTTGTTACATAGAGTGTTAACTCTGTTTTAAGTGCGTATATTTTTTTTTATTTAACAATTTATTTGTGATGCAATAAAACAGTTAGATAAAAGGCAGAAAAGAAAGGACCAGCATAAAGTGAATGAGAAAATTTTATTGCTACTGGTTTCCCCTTTTCTGTTTTCTTCCCTTTCTTTTTATGTGCAGTTTTTTCCACCTTTTCGACCCTTGCATTCCCATTACAGTCTTACTAGGAACAGCATATTCTGGGTTTCAAGCAGAAGATAGGACTCCTAGACCTCCCTCAAGATCAGGTCTTTCTGGAAAACAGGAGCAGATTACCAGCACCACTGGCAAGAGTGAGAGCTTGAATTTTTGTCACAGAAGACAGGAACCTCGTTCCTGTACTAGGAGTAAAATCTCCTCTTCAGTGAAGCAAAGAACTGAGGGTCTAAGGGTCTAGAAGGATGTTGCAATTCAGGACTCTTGTGAGGGGTTTTTTTGTCCCTAAGAAGTGAAGATCCTTATTACTATGATCTGTGTAGATAATTTATTTTTTTTTTTAAATCTTTCCAAATTAAAATCCTCATCTTTTAAGTAGAGAGAAACAAACTCTTTGATTTTGGCACTGGTGGCACATTTCTGGGCACTCTTAAGACAGCTTTTTTCCCACCCCAAAGTCGGTGCATTGCAGAGTGTGGGTAATGCTTTCTTTTAAGAGCTCATGTGTGCATTCAGTGCAGTCTGTTGGGAACATAAGCGCTGAGTGACTTTAAACATGGTGATAGTGAGTGTTGAGATGTCTAACGTCAGGCAGCTCATTTCTAGAGTTTCCAAATCCTGTTGTAAACATATTGCATGCATCCTGGCAGGGATCTCCAAAGAGGATCCCGTTTAGCCAGGGTGCTGCGTATGGAGCCAAAAGGCAACTTGCTCAGCAGAAACGCCTTTACAGACAGGTTTTTGGGGAACCATGACTTCAAGCATAATTTAAAATGATCTTTTTCACTAGCACTGAACTGCAGGGCCCACATGGTCAGTTCATAGGTTTCAGCTGCGAAGCAGTAACTAAGAACTGAAGGGTGAGATGGCAATAAAACAGCTAAAAGACAGTCACTGCCTAAGCCACCACAGCTACTCTCCAAGCAAAAGTTTGACTGTGTTCCAGGTTCATTCATGGCCCACTTCCATGTGCACAGCAATGAGAGAGACGTGAGATCTTTCCAAGGAAAGGCTCAAGCAGGAGGGAGGGTCGTCAGTGTTGAGGAAGGGGTGAGCCTGCAGGCAAATGTGAGCGCAGGGTGTAGGTGTGAGCCAAAGTGACGGGATCCCCCAGTGGCTGCACTGGGAGAGGGTCACTGGCTGATTTCGAAGAGACACACGCAGAGGGTAGTTGGATACTGATTAGTTTCAGCGTTTAAAAAATTCTATATGGGGACCAACTCCTGACTTGAGAAATAAAGCTCTGGTAGCCCTTAATAACTTCAAACTGAGGAGAGATGAGTGGGATGTGTGATTACAGTTTTCGATTTAAGCACCTAAATGCCACTTAAATCTGGTGCTAGGCATTTATTTCCTGTTTGGAATCTAAGTTTATATTTAAATGTGTTTAGGAACTCTCTAAATAAAGGAAAATAACAATAGCAACAACAATAACAATAATAATATAGCCATCTTTGAAAGCTATCATCCAGTCCTGATAATGACCCAAAAACTTCAGGGACAAAGACACCAGTTCATTTGCTGCTTTCAAATGACAATAGCTATGCATTATTATTATATAAAAAATATGAAAATACAGTATGTTCTGTAAGGGAATAACTCTTGTTGCTATGGTGACTGAGTAGAATACATCCCCAATATATAAGTAATTTTCAAAAAGAGAATGCTAAGACAGTTGGAGAAGAGAGGTAGAAGAATGGTGGAGTGCTAGGAGGTATATAACAATTTATTTCAATTTCAGTATCTAACTCAGAGAGTTCTTGGTTCAATTGAATGTAGACTAATTTGAAGCTCAAAATTGCTATTATTGTTTTGTGATCATAATTTAGTTTGTTTCAGATCATGTTTAATTTTGTCTACCAGAATCTAAGGTTTTGTTACCTGTTACCTGTTTAAGATATGTTTGTGACTTAATAGTTTGAAGAAAAGGAACAAAGAAAACATCAAAATCAGCTCAAGAGAAGCATCACTGAAGAGATGAAGGACTGAATTAGGATGAGGTTATGGTTTGGTACTCCTAGCAGAATCCCTTGCCTTTCTGATAAAGAACTACAAGTTTTCTATGAAAGAATGACTTGGGCTCCTGCTTTCTCAAGCCTAGCTTCTCAAAGTGGGTATACAGTGCAGCACTTGATGAAGTGTCTGGGCTTCATGTTTTCCTCATCATTGGGATAATAATGGACAAAGAAATGCATAAAAAAGCTCATGACTGTCAGAAGTACATTTGCCCAAATGAGTGTGAAGGCTTTAATTCAACTTAGTCCTTCATTCCTGATGGTTCCTAGGGAAAAAGTTATTGAAAGTTATAGCTACGCTTGCATGTTAAGACATGTTCTACATTAACGAATAACAAGTATCCATATTTTAATGTGGATGGGATATACCCGCTTTTTATGTTGTGTATAAACAGGGAAATGTGAATATTTCAAGATATATGTTTGTGGAGATCTCATGATCCACTTAATGGAATTATTAATGAGTTGAAACATTCAGAAGGCACATGTTCAACCTAAGAGTTAACTGGGCTGCACGTTGGAACTGTTTCTTTGTGGTTGTTTAAAAGGAACAATTGCATGGAGTGTGCTATACATTTTTCCTCAATGGCAGAGTGACACATTAAATAAAAGCTTATTAGTCCAGAAGTAAACCTTGTTGTTAACTGCTCCATTTCTATACTGTCTGGGCAAACGACCACACTTCTGAAGTTCTTTTGATTCTGGGATTTTATCTTTTCTAAGCCTGGTCTTAGACTTATCTTTCAGTCAATACAAAAACACGCATGAGTTTGTGCTTTGTTTTCTTTTTTTTTATTTTAGAGAGTGAATTATAAAATAACTGCCCATGGAAGCACAGCAGATATTTGGATAGGAAGGAAATACAGAAGGCTATCTCAAATCAAAAAGTTTCAGATAAATTGAGTGTTAGCCCAAGTTTATGGATGTTCCAGTCAATGTGTTAATGAGTCAAGAACAGCAAATACTTTAGATAAACAGAGAAAAGTGTTGCATCAATTTTGCCTATAGAAACAAATTAAATTTACAGCTGCAGCTATGTTTTCCAAAGAAGCAAATACACCAAGCAATACCAGGTGGCAGGCATATTTTTGGAATCCTGCTACTCTGCTTGTTTTCTTGAGTATCAGATTGCTTGCTCTTTAATAAAGCTAATTAATTTTACTATCTGATACTAAAATAAACAGATAAAAAATGCCTTGAAGAGATTTCTTTATAGCAGAAACCAGCACTGCAAAACTCTAATGCCAAATACAGCCATCATTTGCACACAAGCTGCCTAATCTGTGGTAATATGTGGAAATGGGGCAAAAGCAAGCTCACTTGCTCCTAATCAATGCACAAGATGTGCAGAGGCAGCACAAACTGGAGAGCGTTCTTCCCTGAAGGACTGAAAGAAAATAGACCCTTCTGCCTGTCGGTCCTAGTCCAGACACGGTGCCAGGCCTGAGCTTCAAATGTAGCTTTCCAGCAGGCACATATTTTAAAGATGACATTGGACACATCCTCCCCAGAGCATATTTGTTTCTGTGTTTTTCCCTGGCAAAGCATCTCAGATGTTTCATATTCTAGCATTCACAAAGCAGGTCAATGTGCAAACAGTGGTGTTCAAGAGAGAGACATCCTCTGCTGTCCCTTAATCCCCCTCCTGGTATCATCTGGGAATGAGGAAAGATTCAGGGTGAGTTTTATTCCTTCATATTATGATTCAAATATGTTCAGGGAGAGAGGAAATTGTGATCTTGTCTTCGACAAGCCTCTTGCATAATTCAAGTTGCAAACTAGCTCTTAGTAAATCTTATACAAACAAAACAAATAACCTCTTATGGAGAACTGAGGTAAGGCAGCTGAAACAGTACAGAAGAATAATCTGAAGATTATTCCTGTCTTAGATGATGTTAAACTTAATTCTCCTTTATAAATAAGTAGTGCAAATCAAATGCAGTATATGAGCAAGAAGAAGCCAGACATTTCAGACAGGGCTTTTTTTCCTATAGAAAAAGAACTCTCTAGCCTGAAAAGAAGGTGATGCTCAGACTGAATTATTTAATAGGAATCTACATGTGTTCTTCTGAACTGCTAAACACTTTGTGATGTTAACCCTGTTATGTGCCCTTCCTCAGCTTGTGTGATTTTAGCTGTTTGACTTTCCCTCTTTTCCTTCTTTTTCTTTCCCATCTTTTTTTCTTGTTCTTAAAAAGGACTTTGTTCTTTTTTATAATCTTTTTAACTCTTATTTCCCCCCTAACGATTCTTAAAATAAAGCAGGTGTTAAATCAACGACAAAATTCTACTTGACACCAGTGGGACAAAAATTACACTCTGAGTATGCAGGCCTATTGGGCACAGCTTCAGAAAGTTATTCTTTGCAGTTGTGATTCCTTCTTTTCTTTGTGTTCCTCCATGACCAACCTTTCATACACACGTGTCCTCTGAGGCCTTTAAAAACAGTTATTAAGTCACATTGTTAACTTCTGTCTGGAGACAGTGGAGGAAAAAAAAGGAAAAGAAGGTAAAAAAAAGATAAAAAAATCCCACTAGACTATGCTTCTCAGTGGAACAAGGAAAGACACTACAGGTCAATGAAGTACAGTCTCCATGAGACCCAGGAATCAGCTAATGATAAAAGACACTCTCCAGTGGAATTTGTCCTACATAGATCTGCACTAAAGTGCTCAGTGTGCAACAAAGGCAGTACCGATCTTCACACGTTAGCTCCTGTTCCATATTGCCTGCAATTTGACTGCATGTTTTGTGTGAATGCATGTGCCTATATTGGGTAGATACATCCATGTGGGTAAACAGGCTTTCCTTTCAATTGTATTAGCAAGGAATTGAATTGATTAGATAAAAATTAAAAGTCATCTCTCTAGAGCGATTTTACATTCTGTGGGTGTGTTACCGGATATGTGTCCTTTCTCTACTTGTTTTGTTATTGCTAGAAATTTTCCCAAGTTATTTCCAGCCGTTAATTTTATCCTTAGGTAGCGAACTGGGATTTCTGACTGGTAATTTAAAAAAAAAAAAAAAAAATCTTCTTTCTTCTCTCATTATAAAATTCAACGCTGTTGCTGTGTTATAAGGACTTACCAGTGCCTACTGACTAATTTGAACTTGTTCCTAGTTACCGGCACGGTCCTCTCCAGAAGTACCACGTTCTGAACCTCCTTCGTGTCACCTTTTGATTTCCAGCAGGTGAGTAGGGGCAAGATAATGAAGACCCATTTTCTAATGAAGCTCCTTTGTGTCCTGCATTTGCTGTCCATTGCTATCTGACATTATCATGCCAGTATTACCTTATTATTTTTATCCTGTGTAAGATTCTCTTGGATGATACAATCCCTGAGAGATGGAAGTGCTTATTTTTCTATTTTATTTATTATCCTTTTTGTTTTGGTACTCTAAAATATTCATCTTAGTATTTTTCTGGTTTTTCTGACTCATAATATATTTAATTGTTTATATATTGTTTTGCCTCCAGATGAGTAAAGCAGTTTTGTAACTGGCATGCTAATGTTAATTGTTACAAAGCTGAAATAAGGACCTAGTAACTTATGATTTTCTGGTTTAATCTATTTTTTCTTCCATGATATATTACTGCTTTAAGACTTTTTGACCTGAAAGTCATAGTAGTAGGTTTTTTACTCATCTTGATCTGCTCAGGTGAGTTGTGGAGTTGAAGAGCTGAGTTGTTATATCTCAGAATATAACTGACACCAAATCTTAGTCTGATTAACTCATATAGCTGGTTAAAGTGTCAGCATCAGCAAGTTTTCCTTATTCCACATATAAAAGTGTTTCTATTAGTTCTTATAGGTACTGAATTAAACCTTCCTTTTGGGTACTTCACGAAGAAAGAAAGTTATTCTCAGTATGAAGTTTGAATGCTTTCTTTGCATCTCAGGAACACAAGATAATCATAATTACTAACTAAAAAAAAAAAAAAATAAATTTGGTGTTATTTAGTGCTCTTATCCAACAGAGAATTTATGCACACACTTCAATTCCAGGTGAAACAGGGCTCTAATATTCTTTGTGACTTTTCAGGTCTATTTCCTCTTATCCTCTATTTAGTAGGAGGAGGAAGCTGTGCTTGTTTTGGTATTACCCAGTTTCCAGTGAAGTCAGCTTGATGTTTTCATAAATAAAAAGGTTTACCCCGTTCCCATAGTGCAGATGTGTGAAGACATTTTATAGGCATGTAATTATGAATGAGTTCTGATGAAATCACAGTATGGCCTCAAATACATGGAGGGAAACCAACCCAGTGTTTTCTTGCCTGTTCTTTACCAGGGTCAGGCAGAGATCTGGCTGAGATGGATAACTGGGCTTTGCATGTGCTTAAGAACTCAGTTAATTCATTTAGCTTGAGGTTGAGTAAGTAAGGTGATGTGGAAACCTTACTATTCTGAATGGTCTGTTCTTTGCAAAAAAATGTTGCTTGCTTGGGCGAGGTTTTCTTGTTCGTTCAGGGGAAGGTCCTAGGCAGGGCTAGGAGCTGGACTCGATGATCCTTGTGGATGCCTTCCAACACTGCATATTCTATGATTACAGTATGAAAGGTAGCATAAAAAGAAAAAAGACATACACAGTTTTCTCTGTCATTTACGTAATATAAAGATCTTTAAGTAAAGATGCTGGAGAAAAACAAAGCTGTGAACCAGTGGAAGAGAAAGAAATGGTGTCAGAGGACACACAAGTAGAAACGCAGAAATGTACTGCAATAAGCCACTGAAATAGTTATGTTATTCCTAAGTGCTCAGTGTAAGGTGGAAGCATTTACATGCCTCAAAGAAAGCAATGATTGCTCTGGCTCTGAGAGAAAACTCTCTGCTTTGCTGCACCATCATTTTGATTGCCGACTTTTTCTTCTTTTCTTTCTTTTTTCTTTCGGTGTCTTTTCTCCTTGTCAAGAAGAGAAATTCCCGTGTTGCAACATATGTGAAATGTATATGTTTACATACACACCAGGGCTGATGTGTCTAAGGGCACAGCCACGCTTCTAAATACAAGAAGGCTGGGATAAAGGTCTCCACCTTGGTTGTCATCACTACTAACCTGCCAGCCAGCTCCATGTCCCTGTATTGGAGCACCTCAGCTAGCCTTTTCTAAAACAAAATTCAAGTGTGCTTCTGGGAATAGCTCCTGATCAGAACTGTGACCCTAAACAGCGTGAGTAAAACTGCTCCAGGTGTGTCCTCCTTCCTCCCACATGGTCCTCCAGTGCTCACCCAGAGCTCCTGGCCCTCAGATATGTTCACGTAACCTGATGATATAAAAACACTTTCTCAGAGGGTCCAGCAGGCCTTATGCTATTTCCTGCATGAATGGAAACCAAAGGAAATCGATTGTTACTTTTTTGGCACATCACCCATGTAGAACCAAGGCCAAATGCTGCACAGTGTAGATGTGGCCAATATGCCCTAAAAGATAAGATCTGTGTTCTTTCTGAATATAAGGTAGGCTTGCTATGGATTGCTCATCCTTGGATTACAGATTTATCCCTGAAGCCCTTTCATTTAGAAGGATGAAGAATCCAATATTTTCTAAAAGAATACAATCGATCTTCTAGTAAGATGCCCTTTGTTTTACCAGCTTCATATTCTATTGTTGAGAAAAGCTTGTTGAAAACTTTTATTTGAATGAAAAATTCATTTTTGTATTCTAAAAATGCATGTATATATGTAATATAAAATTGAAACTTATGGAATTGCCAGATCTCAATTGATTTTGGTTTTGCCAGGTGAAAATCTAAGGAATGCCTCAAGTGGTAAAAGACTCCTGCAGTTTGTGAAGTTCTGCTTTTGGTTGCTATTACAACATGATGTATTATGGCACGTACTTGGTGAAGTTGTGGGAGAGGAGTTTGGACACCAACACAAACTTTCTGTGCTCCATCAGCATTAGTGCTGGAACTCGTTCTTACACATTACTTATTACAGTGGTATTCCCAAAGAGAAAATAGAGAAAGGGCAAAAAGAGCCAGGAGAGGCAAGTGCAGTCACAGTTCAAAATCTAGTGTTAGAGCATCAGCAACAAATGTGGAAAAAAAACCCAAACAACACACCAAACCCAAACCCTTCAGGCTGCAGTCCTTTAGTAATCCCTTAAGCCTAGCTGGTAATTTAGAGCCAGGCATTCTTTTCTACTTTCTACTAGCCCTGAGAGATATGCTGTAATAAAAGTCCAAGTATAGAGTGTCCATTTTGAGATCAGTTTGGCTGATGAACATATGGGAGGCAAAAGGGAATGCAATGCCTATTAAAATGCTTATGAAAAATAGATAAAGCCTTTCAAACTTTAATACCATGCTATTTGATTTTGTCAGCAGATAACATTATGCACCAAGTATTGCATAGCCAGGTCTAAGAGCTTGAAAGTCATCAGTCTAAGAAAGATTCCAGGAGATGCAGTGCAGGATAGCACATATCGACAACCTGCCAGTTTTGAGGGCATGAGGAGGACACAAGCACCATAGTTTTACTTGACTGTGTGGAAAGGAGATGGATAGTCTCATAAGGAATGAATAGATAGGACAGACATCAACTGGACCAAAAGAAAAAATTTCTGTACAGGCAAGATCGAGTAAGTGAGGCATTACTAAATATATTTGTCTGTGGCCTTCCTGAGATTTTCTGGAGATATCTATATGCCACAAGCTTCTAAATATTCATTTAAAAAATAGCCAAATATATAAAAAGACAAACCAAAAAAAAAAACAACCAACAAACAAGCAAACAAAGAAAAGAAGAATGAATACCACCAAGATTCCTGGAGCTATGTTGTTCATTTCTACTCAAGCTGTTTGGGGTGGCGAGCACCTGCTTGCAGGAGAGGATATTTCAGAAATGCCTTGGGGAAAAATACTCATTCAGTCAGATCATGGACAGAAACATATGAACTGTGACATTCACCAGGATCTCTTTTTCATGATACAGTTGGGAAAAAAAAAAAGTCTCAGCTTCTCTTTACATCCCTTTTGCTTGTTTTCCTTGGATTTGTCCTTAATGCATGTTAAAGGAATAATTCCCTTTCACACTCTGTGCCATTCCAGGAATGTTTATGGAAGAATGACTGACTGCATGGTTAGATATTTCTGTATGCTGTGGCTGTAAATCTGGTGTGGCTCATTCCCACTCAGCACAAGAGTGCTCTTGTCCTCTGCCCACCCCGTGCTGATCCTGGGAAGGCTGGCAGGATGCTGGAAAGGTGATCTCTCACTCTGTTATCTTCTAACAAGCCAGCAAGCAGACATTATTACTTCTCTTATTTATTCTTATTCATTGTTTTGACCTCAATCCAGCTTGCAGAGCTTAATATGATTTATTTATTCATAAGATGCTAAATTCACAGTATCGAGTTTAGTTTGGACTGCCCATGAGGCACTGAAAAGAAGTGCTGACATGTTATTGCTAAGGGCAATGGGCAGATTATTCTGCATTACATTCACATGGTGCATTTATTCACCTATAAGCATTTTTATAGTGACTGTAATTGTAACACCTGGGCAATATATATGCATTATAAAAATGTTGAGGAGTGTCCATTAGGACAATTAATTCTCTGTCCAGCTTCTGGTTTAATTGAGACATTGTGCTTTTGACTGTGTTATTGGTTTTAATTTAAGGCATGCAGTAGGGAAAAGCTAACTCCCACAGCTGTGGAAATTCGTGGGTAAGTACTTGGATGCTGGAGGCTGAGTCGAAGCAGGAGAGAGATAGAGACTATTGTAGCAGAAGCAGTTACAGCACAGTTTTAAAGATCACATTGTTTTCTTTGTTGCAATGACACTGAGCAAATTTTGTTTCATGACTAGCAATTAGGACAGAAAATAGAGCTTAAAGGGGCCTGAAACTAATCAAGGTTGAATTTGGCTAATAGTTCTGGTCAGAATAAAAGCGGGGAGAAATTTAAAAAATGTCAAAACATATCATTTTGACCTTTCTGAAATGAAATGTTTCATTTCAGAAATGCCAAACCATTTCATTTTGACATTTGTAAAATGAAACTTTGACTTTTTGATTCAAAATGTCATTTTTTTTTTCCTTTAGAACTGACCTACATTGATCGAATGGTATGAAACTAAGGTAAAATTAAGGTAAAATAATTCCAGAACACTTTGAGCTGAATAAAAATTTAAATTTTTCAAAAAGAGCTAAATGAATTCCACTTTTCTTGCAATCACTTTCCTTACTTGTTTATGCCTGTAATTGTTGCAATTATTATTATTGTGTTTTCACATTCAAATTTTCCCTCTTCCCTTTGTTTTGTGCTAAATTGAAAAATCTGTGCTTGCTGCATTGTACTTTGGCTCCAGATTTTTCTTGGGAATTATTTTTCCCTGAAATTGTTTTTCCTTTAACTTATTGGGGATTTTTGAGTTTATATTCAAGCAAAGGACTAATGCTCTAACCTTAAGACAGTGCTCCAGCAGAAGTATTGGATGCATGGTCTAGTTAAGGAATACATGTCACCACACACACATTACATCGAAAGAAACTACTGAAAAACATCCTTGAGCTGCTAAATGTGAGGTCCTCTAATGTCCTTTTTATATTTGAAATTGAATCTTTGGAATTTCCCAATCAATTAAAAGACCACAACAGGTACAAAGTAAAGAAGAGCTTTTAATATTTCTGTCAGTAACAGACATTTGCCAACAGTCATCTTTACTACAGTCTAGGAAAAGGCTCTAAAGAATCAGATTTCTTCATATGATTTAAAATAGACCCAGAATATAGAACCCAAATAGACCCAAATATAGAACTGCTTGATGGACTGCCAGGCAGTGAATGAACCTGGATCGAAATTTGTTCCTGAACTAAAACTGCACAGGCACATAGTTTAGCTCAGTAAATTCGCCAGGCATGAAGAGCAATACTGACTGTGAAGTGCAGCCTTTTGCATTTTCCAGCACTCACTTTCATGAGAATAATGCTCTGATAGCCTGTTTAGATTTGATACTGTGTGGTGCAAAGCATTTGGTCAGTAAAGCACTGTCCTGGGAAGGGAGAGTCGACTGCTTAAATAAGTAAGGATAGGCAGGAAAATGGGTGTACAGGTATGACCAAATTTTCTGGGTAATACGGTAGGACAGTGGTGTATTTGGAAATTAAAATGTCAAAGTTGTTCCACAGTAATGAGACGGACTTGGAAAAGCTTTGAGCAAATGGAAGCCAGTGAATGACTTTTTTGCTTATGTGAGGTTTAAGGATAAGCCTGACGTAAGCATAGAAACAACACTGAAGGCCATTGATTAAAATTGAAATAAAAAAAACCCAAACATTTTACTACAGACCTCTTTTTTGTTGTTGTTCATAAGAAATAAAAAAATGTTTATAGAGATAATGGAACAAAGTAATAATTCAAACGAACAAATCAACCCCAGACTGAATTCCTTCTGGATTCATTTGTAACATGATGCATTCTAGAGCAGAGGCATATCTAGTCTGTCATCCAGACATCATAAAGAGTATATCTTTATAGATATTCAGGCAGATAGATAGAAAGTCAGGCTGAATCCAAGTGAATGGTAAGAGATTATTATAGTTATTCATATAGCTGATGAGCCATGGCGTTTAATCACACTCCAGAATAAAGATGTGATGTGTTTCCTGCAATGGTTTACATGGTAGCTTTGCTTATGGTGCTGTCTTGTGACATCTGGCACTTCACTTTGGGACTTCAGCTGCCATCAAGTATGATTACATTGTTGGAAGTTTCTCGAGATCCTCTGATTTTGAAGAAAAACTGGATAAAAGAGGTGAAGCTAAACCAATGGATTAATAATCCCAAAAGCAAGTAAAACTAAGCATGTTAGACCAGACAAAATATTTTGTGGGTTGACTCTCAAAAGTCATGGGCTGTTAGATGCTGTAAGTGTCCAGAACAGGACAAGAATCACCATGTAAAGCACTTGCCTTGTAAACAGTGACAAATGGAGTTTGTCTTTGCTGTGGTCTTCTGGGTGATGGTGTAAATTCCGGGAATATTTGTTTCCAACTCCTCCTCCACTGGAGAAAGCAGTGAGAGAAAAGTAAGCATTTCTGAACTGTGAAAATAGTAATAAAGAAACCCAAAATGTGTTTGTTCTGATCTACAGGAACATAATTCCTGTGTTATGCTAGGAACATCTCAGAGGCTTCCAGTTTCATATGTGGCAGTAACAGCGTTGAAGCTAAGTCTCTTCACAAGAGCTGGTGATGAATGGAAGATCAAAAGCTACATCTCAAGGAGTTTTCAGCAAAATGAACTTCACTTGGATATACCTAATTTAAAACCAGTGATCCAAAGCCTGATGCAACTGAATGAGAAAAAAAGCTTTGTTGGTTGAAGATTAGAATTAACCAAATGTAATTTTCTATCCATTGTGTCTCTTAGCAGGAATCTTTAGGTCTAATCTTTTAACATACTTAAGGAATTTACTGTGTCACTAAAACAGTGTTACTACAGACATATTCAAGTATCTTATAATGTCTGAGTTGATGTTGCATCCTTTTTCGAAGTGATGAAACTAAGTCAGTGTTTACTTATTTTCCCAGAAACTTTTAAATAATTAAATACCTTTAATTTTCTTTGAAATGTTGTTGTAATTTTCTTACAGTTACTCAAAATTCAATAAAGAAGAGAATTCATAGGATACAGGACTACAATATCAGATGTTATTAACTTTTAACTGGAAATGAATGTATCTTGTAATCCAAATAGAGCATTTTAAAACATATTTAATAGAGGAAGAAATAGATGCAAACTAATATTGCTAATTAAGGTAAATGTCCATGTAATAATCAGGAGTTAGACTTGATGACCCTTCCAGCTTAGGATACTCTATGATTCAAATCATTGCATTTGAGAAATACTGAAAGAACTTCAAAATTCTTCTGCAAACAGTTCATGTCTTAGGATGTGATAAATCCAATGCAATTTAAATAGAAAAGTCTTTTAACACTTATGGTAAGAAGACAGCTAGAAATATAGGAGTGTAACTTTGGTATTCATAACATATGGATACTCAAAAAGCAGGAGGGTAGAGGATAGCCATTTTTCCTCCTTAAAGTTACCTAGAAAGTGTATTAACACTTATAAAGAAAATAAAAATAAACCCAGTATTACTAATCAGACTATGGAAAACTGTGTTTTGTGGGCTATGAAACTCCTTTAAGTATATGGCTATCAGTATTTTCACATTTTTAAGGTTGCTAGTAAATTTAATTGTTGAAATCAGGGATGTGATTTTTGGTTTGTTTACTTTTCATGTTAATCTTGCCCAGCCTTTAAGAGCTAAAACTGAGAGCAGCAGGAATTTGCTTAGAAACTATCAGAGAAAAAAAAATCACTAGGAAATTTAATATAGAAAATACAAATGACAGAGGAAGAGGAAATAGGAGGATTGGTAGTTAATTGAAACTTAAAGCAACAAATAACCACAGTGGCTGATGAGTGGTGTAATAATGATACACCCAGACGAACTTAGGTTCTGAGCTTTCTAAGATCAATGCTATTACAGTACTGAAAAATGCAGCCTTTTCATATTTATAATAGTTATAGTTGTTGCAGTGCTCAGTGACGTGCTTTTTATATTCTCATTTTTCACATATTTAACCAGCATTTAAGAAATGCAAACCTACTCATATGTTTTGCAATTAAAAGTGAGCAGCAGTCCCTCTTTACAATTATTGGCATATGTTTCCTCTCAACATCCCCTGAGACTCTACTTATGAAAGCAGTTAACACATTTATCTGTTTTACTTGTAGGTTAGCCTGAAATAGATGAGAAGTTCACCCTCTTCTCTGAATTGCTGAAACTCTTCCTTATGGCTGATTACATACGTATGTATACATATATATATATATATACACACATATATATAAAGAGAGGTTTACAATTTGTTTTATTTTGGTTGCTTGTGGGTTTTTTACTTTATACTTTTTTCTTATATATATATATACACTTGTATGTATTTATACATATATATGTAAATATATATATGTGTGTATATATATATATGCATTTGTTTGTATTGTGTGTGCGTGTCTTTGTGTTCTAGATAATGTGTAGGTGACTGCTTATTCCAGCACTGATCATGTGAAGTATACCATTACCTTTGAATGATACCTAAAACTGCTTGACAGCAACTAGATAAATTAAAAAAAAAAAAATCCAGTGTCTTTTATGTAAATATTTTATCAGCAGGTATTTCATTCTGAGAGTACCAAGCTCCAAAGGCAATTTTCCCTCTGATAGCCATCACAGAGTGTTATCTCAGAATGGGAAGATCCAAATATTCTTCAACAGGGAATTGTCTAGCCCATATTGAAAACTATTTAGGTAAGATCACACCACTTAGTCACCGAACATTGTGGATGTCCTGGGATATCTTCCTGCCTTCCACTTCAGAATGATGAGTTTCTCTGGTCTTCTGTAGGCACATCCCAAGGACACCTGTTTGGGACAAAATAGGTTATCTAAAAATAATATTAGACACTTATGCCCAAACAATTGACCTGCACTTGTCAGAGGTGCCTCAGAGCAAAAAATTTCCAGTCATCACTGCTAATTGGCTGCTGCTAAGTTCCCAATTCTCTTAAGACCCAGATTGCAGGCAGATTTAGGAAGCTACTGAAATAGTTCTGTATGATTACTGAGGAGCCAGTGATATCATATTTTCATTCATATGCATTGCTTTTTATTTGACAGCTAATGGTGTAGTGGGGAAAAAGAAATCATTATATGTGCATTACTCAAAATTGCAGGATGTTCTAATTAATTTTGGTTTTCCCCAGTTTTGTGGATTCTATTTCCTCTCAGCCTGAGCTTCTAAAATGTGCATATCTATGTTCAGATCCGTACCATAACAGGCCAAGCTCAGTCTTCATATATTACGAGTTTTTGTAATTGCGTGAGTTACATTGGGGCTGCAAGTTGCAACATACCTTCTACTCTGCTCTGTGTAAGCAGATGTGTGTTCTCTCTTTTATGAAGGAGCTTCCCCTCTGTTTCATTTAAGAGTAAATTTACTCAGGTAATCTTGCTTATGAATCCATGCAGCCAGCACAGTTCCCACAGACAACTGACACCTGCTGCCTCTTAACCTACAGTATCTTTTACGCGTCCCAAAGTTCTGTGACATTAGTACAGATACACAAAAACTGATGACTTGCAGTTCTTAATTATTTTGTTGTTGTTCTCTATGTGGATTAATATGTTTAAGCTCAAGAGGCAAACTTTGAAAAAGTAATCTTAACATGGATTTATGGATTTGTGGAAGAAAAGCATTTCTTGCTCAATGCAGCATTGAAAGACACATCCTTATTTTCTCATTAACTCAAGCATAAATGGAAATATTTTGCTCTTTGCTGCTGTGAACAATGCAGAATTAATGTTGTTTTGGTCAGCATTTGTTGTATTGCTTGGCTTTCACTGCAAAAGTACACAGATGCACAAGTTCTTTGGATCATATTTAAGCTGTGAAGTTGAGTATGAAGAAGTTAAGAAAGACAGTACTCATCTGACCCATATGTATTTGTTAGTCAGAAGACTCCATGTGACACCATGGTAGTTTTTTCTAGCAAATTCCTGTGTAATTCAGTGTACGGAATGGATGGCACTTTTTTTGACCAATTGGTCACTAATTTTTTATTTTTTTTCCTTTGTCTGTAATCATATCTATTTACTGTAAACCACAGACAAAAAAAACTTTAATAACTTTGTCGTATTCTTCAACACAGTAGTATCTGGCAGTCTTGCAAAGACTTTTATTTTCATTACATTGGCTTTTATTTTCATAACATTGCATTGGTCAAAAGTAACTCTGTTTTGGTTTCCCACTAAGATAACCAATTCATCTTTTCAAGATGTTTTTAGATTAGTTGACTGTACAGACTCTCTTGATGGCAGATGACACTGTGAATACTCAGTAGTAAATTAGATAATGAGGAAAACAAATTGGTTTAGTAAGTTACCTGCGTCACATCACATTTTTCACTTGCAACCTTCTCCCTGTTGGCTGAAATATGATACGTATGTGCATTCTCTTTAACTAACAGAGGGATGGCAAGGAAGTTCAGGATTGTTGCTCCTTTGGCCTCCCACTTGGATGGGAAACATGGGGATCAAAAGTAAAATGGGAAGAGGGGGAGCAAAAGCAGAAGCTGACAGTAGAGCTCACAACAGGAACAGGTACTTCCCTCCAGCATCCTCACCACTCCAGCTCTTTCACATACTGCCCAGATCCTCACCTTGCTGTTGGCAGGTGACAAGGAGAGACTTATCCCAAGGACACTGGCACATCTCTTGAAATTAGACACCGGGAGTAAGAATATGCTGTGAGGAGACAAAATGAAGTTTTATTTTAGGAGACAGGCTGTATTTGTGACAGATGGACCATCCTTCTGAACCAGATAGCCTCCAGCCCCATCCTGCCAGTGAGGAACGCATCAGCCTGAAAGATTAAAGTTCAGCAAAATTATAAGCCACCAAAATTGGGGCTTTATAATGGGAACTGTCATCTAACTTGAATAATAGTCCCATTCATAATACTTACACTGGATCTTAATCTCACTTAAAGTGAAATTACTCCAGGGACTTAAAATAGGAGTATTTGCAATTTATATATCTTCTGAGACTTTTTACACCCTTGAATATAGTATACAAACATGTGCTATGTGCAATCTCTACAAACATGTCTGCATGTGGGTACAGGTGTCTGTAAATCAACATATATATTTTTGTTGTTATTGTTGTTTAGATAAATAGATAATAGTATACAGATAATAATGAAAGCAAGGGGCATAATGATGACTTCCCTTTTTATTTATTGATAGCTTTTTTTTTTAAACATATGGCAAAACATTATTTCCTGTTCCCCTTTCTGCTGGCAAATAAAAGTAAAGAGTAAAATAGAGTGGAGAGTACAGAGGAAAGGGCAGAAGAAGAAATGCAGGTCGTAAAAAGAAAAATTTTCTTATGATCAATTGTAGAGAAAAAAATAAACAAACCTCAGGTAAAATAAAATATTTCTCTATTTAAATATATTCTATTGAAAGGACTATGAAGCATCCATACACTCATCTTTGTTTATAACCAGAACTACCAGAACTACTTTCTATGCTCAGGAATGATCATTAGAAACACCAAAATAAATTTTCTCAAGGCTTAAACTTCTTAATATTTTTGGCATACATTTATAGCATTACTCATAAATTTGCTATTGGAGGCACGCTCTCAGTGAAATCTCAGCGGGATACAGAATTTCATGCTACTTATCCAGTGCTGGCCGTAGCTTCTCCTCCTCAGTGAAAGCTCATCAGTTTCTGCAAATTATCATTGCTCTTGCAGGTAGAACTTTATTATAGATGATGCACATATGCCAGACTCATCTAGTATTATAGCACTTTCTGTCACCTTCATCCAAACAACATCTGGCAGCAGTTCCCAGAGTGACATTTCAGACATGGAAGCAGAACTAATATGAAGAAAAATATGGTGGCAGTGACAATACAAGTAGAGAACAACTTCCTCCCCAATTAAGTCAATGTGCTGCTATCCTTCAGTGTCTCAGAATCCCTGCTCCTTCCCAGTAGTCTAGTTTTGTAGTTTGCAACAGGCCAATTTTCCATAGTGTTCTAGGTCAATTCCTCTCAATGAAGGAGGGTGACAAATGTTGAATAAAGCTCTTTGAACCTGATAGCCAAGACTCAGGTGAAGATATGTACCTTTGACTTGGTAAGGTATCGTATACAAGCATGTTCTTTCTCTGTGGTTAACTTGCCGTGGATCAAATTCACTGCAACATCAGCAAACACTTCAAAGTCCCCTAAAGAAGAAAGACTATTTTCACCCACTACAATGACAGCTCTGTATGGTTGCATGTTGCTATTTATGCAGTTTCTTCAACTCATTCCAATAAAATCCACCTAAGACATAAAAGGCGGGGAAAAAATTATTCTGCTGGAGGCTTGAACCAAGTTTTATTGGTGTTAAAATGTCACTCTTAACTAATGGACTGTATTTTTGAATATAAATGCAAAATGTAAGAAATTCTGACAAAGTTGTAGTCTACGGATTTCAGAGATAGGAAGTTTTAAATATTTTAAATTTAAAATGTTAGCAGAGAAATTCAAACACATATGACATACAACCATGTGTCCTGGCATTGTTTATTTGCTTCATTAAAGGCAAAAGTAGAATTTCTGAGCCAAATAGATTGCCTGTTGTAGCCTTTACCTCATCACTGTTTACCCACAGAACACAACAGGAAACATTCTCAAAAAGCTTCAAAGTGTTGCACAGACAGACTTCCCACAGTAAGACATCACTAGATGGATTATAGATCTGTATCACAATTACTGGCCATGCAGTACCAGTCCCTGCATGGGTGAAGTCACTTACTCTTCATGGGTAATACAAGTCTTACTAGCTGCAATTAGTACCTTTTTGTCTGTGCAGCATTTGTGACAAATCAAGATTACTCACCCTAATCTGGATGATTTAGAAATGGAACCCAGACAATGACACAGAGTAACAGCTATTTGCCATATGTCCCATTTTTAGGGGGATTTTTTTTGTTTATGTTGTAGGGGTTTTTGAGCTTTGATATAGACAATTTATTTCAGAATTCATTCTTCTTTTTTTTTTTCTCTTTTCCCTTGTTTCTTGCTCCACTATGGGTTTCTGAGGTTTTTGTGTTTCTGGTTTGCTCTTTAAATGCTTCTTTCTTAATCACTACAGCTTCTCTTTTCCTTGCAAGCCCCTTTCATGTATCTTCTGTAACTTGCCCTATAAAAAGTAGAGACAAAACCAAAATAGAAACATTCTAGCATGTCTGAAAGATTAAGAAATATTTTAAAATCACAAGTAAGTCCTATTCAGTTGTGCCACAAAACAAAGTAACACTACTAATTACAAGCTCCTACTGTTATTGTTGATTTAAGTTAAACGTTAGGAGGAAATTCTTTACTGTGAGGTGAAGCACTGGAACAGGTTACCCAGAGAAGTGCTGCCCCATCCCTGGAAGTGTCCAAGGCCAGGCTGAATGGGGCTTTGAACCTGCTCTATTGGAAGGTGTCCCTGTCCATGGCAGAGAGTTGGAACTAGATGATCTCTAAGATCCCTTCCAACCCAAATCATTCCGTGATTCTGTGGTTATCAGAGACCACCTTGAGAAACTCCCCTTACACACTGAACAGTTTTTAATTACTTACCCTACTGCAAACATTGGAATCCACAGTATCGTTTCCTTGTTTACCATTCTGTCCCCAAGAAACCAAGGAAAGGAGAATACAAAATCAATTTCCATCCCTATAGCTCTCAGAGGAAGCCCTTGTACCCATTTGAAAGAAAAAGAAATGCAGCATACTAAATACTTTGGGGATCCAAATTAAGTTGTTATTTTGTGTGCACTTAAGAATCAAAGTCTGAGAAATGGAAGAAACCTCTTAGACTTTATTGTGTGGCAACCACCTTTGTAAATGGAGCAAATCCTTCTCCGATGGAAGCTGTAAAAAGAAGGCAACAACAACTGGGACTGCATCATTACTTTTCCAGGAACTTATAGCAGGGGTTGGATAACTTAATGCTGACTTCAATGGCACCCTGGAACCGTGAGTCTTCATCACTTTGTTTGAATGCCACAGCCTTCTGGTGCTGTAGCCATGAGAGATGCTGCCTGCTGCTGATACTGCTCGGGCTTGCTGGCACCTGTGCTTCAGCTTCAGCCAGGGTCTCTCCCTCCCCCTGTGCCTCTCTCCCCGCTGGGGAATATCTTGCAATATGATGAACTCATTGGACAAGCAGAACATTTCAGCATGTCTGAAAGTTTTCCATCAGGTTTCTGGTAACAAAAAGAAAAACAGACCTTTCTTGTTGTCTGGAAAGAGCAGAATGATCTCTTTGAATGTTGTTCTCAATATACTAGCAAGTTCCCAGATACTAGGAGAGAGGGCCAGGAGGAAATGCAGGGGACACTACAGCTACTACAGCTGAGGAAGATAAGAATTTACCTCCTTCTAACATATCTGTTGCCCACACAGCTCTCTGACCAACTTCATTCCCCCATGTCCTCCTACCAGTGCTGTGCCATGGGTGTGAATTATCAAGTGACTGCTCTGCTGAACATGCAATCCCAGCAGGATTTTGCTGATGCCTTCAGAGATATATAATATTTTTCATGACTAAGGAGAAAAGATAAAGTTGTGAATTTTAGTAGCTAGAATAACTGCTTTTATTCATGGAAGCACTCACAAATAATTCAAAATTTGTCTCTTGTTTACCCAGCTGCAAAATTGTAAGGTGGAGGTTGCCTAGAGGTAATCAAGGTCAGAGAGTTGTCAGTGTATTCCTATACAGATTAACAGAAAACTGGTTTTATCTCTAACTGCTCTGGGTAGCAGGGATCAATTAAAGTCAGCAGCACAAAAATTTGGAAATGCAGCTGCACAGCAATAATTTTGTCTTCTGGATCTGTCCCTCCGTCATCATCAGGTAGATATCCCCAGGCTTAGACTCACTGCCAGGCGTGGCAACTGGTAGGGAAAATACCGGTTTTACAGCTACTGCTGAAGCCTGAAGTGGCTGGAAGCAGGAGCTGTCCGTGAAGGAAATGCACATCCCTGTAACAGAGTAGAGAAGAAACGGTGTGCAGGAACACAGGAGATTACAAGGTCAAACAGCAGAGTTTGGCATAAGCTCACCTGAGGCAACAGCGGTTCCTGTGAGGGACCCCCAAATAGTCAAGAAGCGATCACTGAACACATGAAGGAGAGGCCTCAGGCTTTGCAGAAGGACACTGTGCTTCAGATCTCAGGGTGTGGCCACGTGATGATTTTTTAGACTCCGTTGAGAGGGGTGTAATTTAGTACTGAATTGGCACTGACATCACGTATACTGGAGTGCCCTATGAAGGATTTCTACACATCTAGCCCACGTCTATAGTGTCACTTTTCCATTATGCCCCTATCTAAGGTCAGAAGTTGGTGGTTAGGAGTACCAAGGATAACATTAACTCTTGGGGCTTTTTTCTGGCTTGTTTTATACTTCATCACTCTTACATCTGCAGCCTTCATAGTTCCTGGGGTATGTGCTTGCATCTCTGTTCCATAAATACTGCCCGTGCTGGGAGAAGAGCCTGGGCACACAGGTATTATAGGTGTTTGCAGTATGGACATGATTGCTTGCTGGAACCTCAACAGTATTATGCCCTATTCTACATCTGCACAGCAGTATGAAGCATTCACATTATACAGAGCTAATAATCTGAATAACATTCTTTCTTTCATGTTTTTTTTTTTTATTTTTTGTAAATTTTAATAGCACTGACAGTCTTCCTTTCTCCTCCTCTCTACTCACTAAAATTTTTCCAGATCACTTAGACAGAAGTACTACCTGATTCACTTCAGACAGGAATGATCCAGCATTTTTAAGAATTTGGAAGCATAAGATTATTTTACTGCTTATTTTACTAACAATGGTTTTTTTCTTTCTTAGGGAAAAAAAATTAACAAAAATTAAGGTTTTTCTTCAGATGAATGAGAGTTGGCTCAGAAAGCCAAATATGCTAATTTAATAACTTCCTACAAGCCTCCACCTTGCATAATTTCAGCTTTAGGTATATAATTTTGCCACAGAGCTTATCTTTTGGTATTTATTTATTTTTATATTTAGCCAAACAAGTTTGATGTGCAGACTGCTGAGCAAATTCTTTTGTATAGGCTTTTTGCTTTGACATCACTCTATTCAGCTAAGGGTGCTAACCTGTTCAGAGTTTCAATCCTGTAAATATAAGATTAAGTCAATCCATAGAATTTATTGAAGCATTTTGATTGATGTGGGCCCTGGAAAGTAAAGATGAGTTTGTCTTTCATGTGAAAATCAGTCTGATAGGCAAAGAGTGCCGAGTCAGCAAATTTGAGCAGTTTAGTTTTGGCATCAACTGAACAAGTTAGAAGTGACAATCAAGTGATCTTATCAAGGTTTTAATTTTGGTTTTGATGCTCTTGTAATTGCACATCTTTCTCTTTTGTCACCCACCTGCCTTCAAGATACTTTTTGTGTTTTCTACTTCAAATTAGAGCTAAGAGGAGCCTATTCCAGCCATGAGAGAAAAAAACCAAAACTTCCCCCTTAACAAACTAGAGCAAAGTTGAAAGACTAAGAGAATGATAATCTAATAGTATCCTGATTAATTTTAGGTTTTGGTAAGATTCTGCTGTGCTGCTGTGCTTTTTATGTACTTCTTTTCATTCACAATTAAAAATGTCTTGCAAGTCATATGTATTTGTAAAGTTGTTTGTGTTTGTTTTGGTTCTTTTTGTTGTTGTTGTTGGTAGTTTAACTAGAAGAAAGTCAGGTCAAATATTCTTGACTATGTAAGACTGTAATGGTTTTCCTTCTGTTTTTTGGTTGGTTTTTTTTTGTTTGTTTGGGTTTTTTTAATTTTTCTAGTGATTGAAACAGGAATTCCCTCTGGGTTGTGGATAGAATATAGATAAATTTCCATATGCATTTTTGTTTGTAGCCTAGCAGTGAAGGAAAAAAAAAAAATCACAGAAGAATTACATAAGCTGTAGATTTTTTTTTCAAAAGGTGATAATGGGATCTCTTCACCCCATTAACCAGGAGGGAAATAATTAGTGAAAAGAAGGAAATTCCTCAGAACAGCTTCACAAGTTCTGAAAATAAAATTCTGTATCAAGAGACAAGCAGATATGATGGTAGTTATTTCACCTCAAAACATGACCAAAAAAAGGAAGATTTGGAATAATGTCGGAGAAGCCAGTAATAATGCAATCCCCTTTGGGACAGTATTATCTGCAATGGAAAATTTGAACACCTCTGAAGATTATGGAGTGAGAAGAACAATAGCTACCTGCTGCTATTCAGGAGAAATGAAAACGCCATAACAATGCACATTATGCTGTCTCTGAATGGGACACATTCCCCTTTTGGTGAAATCACTTTAACCACTGATTCTTAATGCTGCATGAAAGGACGTTATTTGCTGCTTCTAAAGAAAGAGTAAAACACACCTTTTCTTCTCGTATCACTAATTCTTGCATTGGCAGACAAAAATACCAACTTCTTCCTTCTGCCTTTCGTCTTCCTCTGCGTGACCTGGTGAAAAAAAATCAACACTGAATTTTGTTTGGTTCACTGTTATTAGTTCAATTCCAGTGTCATTAGTCACATAATGAGCCCCCATGTTCGAAAACTGCCTATGAAAATGAGTCAGTTCGGTTTTTTTATGGCCAGCACTACTCCAAGCGCTTGAAGCAGTACTAAAGTCTGCCTCTGTCTTGCTTTATTTCCCTCCGATGCAGCATTCAAAGAGCACTGCCCCTACCATGTTAGAGGAGTGTGTTTACCCTGTCTATATCCCTCCGAACATAAAGGCATTTATCAAAGCAGAGATGTCCCCTTTGCTTGGTATTCAGCTAAGACTTCATTTTCCTTAATGCTTTATGGTAAGGATGTCTCTCTGAGCTCATTGAGATCAAGAGGAGTGGAGCCAGGCCCTTCTAAAGCCGTGGACAACACTCTGTTGCTCCCTGTGACAGAGGGGCTGTGTGAATGAGGTCCACGAGGACTTTGAGGTGGCAGCAGGCAAACAAGATAGAGCAGCTACAGAGAACTGCACCATTTTATCAGCACACCCCACACAGGTCTGACAGATTTTTGTATCTGAAGTAAGTTCAGTTAAGTTCCTGCTCAAATAAGTGGTTGTTATCTTAGCAAGCCAGAGGCTCTGATCTGCTGCCTTCACAGGGTATGATCTCAGATGAGAGGAGGATAAGGTTAGTGACCTAATAACTTGGAAAAGACTAAACCCTGGCATCGACCCCCACAAAGTGACCAGCTAGACCAGTAACCTTACCAAAGCCCCTATCTTGATATTGGCCTAATAAGTCAAGACTTACAGTATCTATAAAGCCCCTAATTTGAAATTGAGGTACCTTTGAATTTCACCTCGTAAGCAGATCCCAAAAGCGTGTTTTATGTATTATCCTGTAAATGTGAAATGACCCTTAGCTTCACAGGCTGCTTGCCTGGGGCTTTCCAGAGTGTCTGTTTGTTATGTTCATGATAACTGCAACGAATTTGCTGCTGCTGTTAGAGCTGCTAAATGACATATGAGTTAAAATGTAAAATTTCTGGTGCCCTGAAGCACAGGGAACAGCGTTTTTCATTCACATTTCTGGTTGGCAATTTTGGGGGGGAACTACTGTATGTATCAGGTGCGTACCACCTACTAGTGCCAGAATAGCACAAAAAAGTGTTGCATTGATTCTTTTGGAAATGTAGATTTTCATGTTTCCTTGGATCTGCTTCTGCACACATGCCAGCAGCAGCAGATCTGGGACATTTCAGAGAAGTGAAACACTGCCCTTCCGTGATTAAACTCGGGAGTTAGTGGAAGTGGTCTTTCAGGTCACTTGGCATTGTAAACATTAAGAGGGTCAAAAAAGTGCCTTAGAAAGTTTCCCAATGATCTCCATCAAGCAGGTTTATTGTTCTGAGAGTTGCACACTTTCCCTGGCAGTCAGAGATTCTGGCTTTGTGGCTAAAGCCAGTACAAGTAGTTCGTGTCTTCGTTCTCTGGTCATTATTTTCTGTCCTAGAGGTTCGGTTTTTTTCCTCACACCTACCTCCTCAGCTGCACAAAATCTGTTCTGTGGTGGGCTGAGCAGGAAACTGCATCACGGAGCTCAGCTAATTAAAAGTACTCTTTTAAAGGGAAAAAAATAAGACTGCAATGTGTCAAAATCAGTTGTGACAGATGGCATCTGTTTTCCCTGCCCTTGCTTTTGTGTGCCTTTAAGAAGCCTCAGCAAGGTGAAGCCTCCAGAAAGAGAGGGAAATTGCTCCTTTTATTAGGGAACTGTTGCTGCTCAAAGAGGGGTGGCTTGGGGGACTGCAGAGTGTGGCCAGACCCACCTACTTTTGACTCCTTGAGATTGAAGTGAGGAGCAGAGAGATGCCAAAGGCTATGCAGAGTAGCTCTGCTAAGAAAGTCATCAACCAATTAAAGCCTAGAAACCAAGCAAGGGGGGACATTTTTATTTCTAGTGTATAAATCTGCTTGGTTTGAATTTCCTACATTTAAAAATCAAGTGTTGTCATCATTTTTTGTTCTAGAAGTCCTGGGGCATTCTAGCTCTTTTTTAGAGAGCTTGCTACGAGAAGAGAGGCTAGGCAAGTGCATATCAGCCTTAGCAAGATCTGTTATATTGAAACCACAGCCTTATTAAGTAGCCTGTGTACTGTAATCATAGCCAAAGTCTATTGGACATTTACTTATAAGTAGTGCTCATCAAGTCTTTCCTCACAACTCTTCACCTTTGCATAAAAGTGTTTCTCTCTCCTAAAAGCTACACTTGTTTGTTGGCATTTATCTTGTTCCTCCTGCTTGGCATTTGACCAGATGCTAGTGTTTATATTTTAGGTGTCTCTTTCATCTGATGTGAAGACACAGCCTAAAATGGGCTTCAAAGAGGGGTTGGCAGCATTAAAAGATATACTCTCAAGCCAGGAAAATCCCCAAACAGTATTTCTAAGACAGACAGAAGAATTTCTGCATAATATTGATGACTGAATTTTCATCAAAGCCACAGCATGGCTAGTTTTGTTATAAACACTCTTCAGAAGAAGGTCAGTTAGAAGATGAAGAGTGGCAGAGCCTAATGCTTGCCTGGAATCCTGGTTTTTTTTTTTAGGGCTTCCAGCATAAGGCTCAATTGCTGTTGGAAATCAGCTGAAGGAACTCAAATGTAAGTAGCTATAGCATGCAGGTCTGAAGACAGTTTAAAAGTATACCCATTATACAGTATAAACTTCAGTCAGGCACTGATGCTGGTAATGAGTCCTGTCCTTAAGGGGTGTTAGCACTGAACATTCTTCTACTAGAAGATACTGTATATGATAGATCGTCTGTTGTATTTAGTTTAGGTATCTTTAGCCCTAAACATGCCTGAAGTGTATCAACTCACATCTTGAAGTGGATTAAAAATTACATGGGAGGTCAAAAGAAAATTATGTATTTATTGCTGAGGAGAAGTACTGGCTTAAATGGAACTTTCTGGTGATTAAAAGACTGATACTTCATGGGTACCTACATTACAGGAGAGATGACGAAACCATGCTTAACATAGTCAGGCAATCATTTCTCAGGAGACAACACAGTCTGCTAGCAAAGGAAAGATGATATAAAAATACAATATTTTCCTCTTCTATTTTGCAAGGGATGTGTGCAATTCTCTCTCTCTTTTATTTCCTTCCCCATTTGATTCTTGCAAGGAGAGGGATAAGGGATAATCTGCCACTATCCAGAGGTGCTACTACTTATAGATCAAACCGATCACTTAAAACAATCTGCAGGTTTTTTAAAAAAGAGCTTCTAAATTCACTCCTGTGGATTCCCCTTTCAGAGGAATCTATGTTTTCTACTTGTCCAGTCATGGGCTGCTTTCTGGCAAGCATTGCTGACACTAAGCTGGTTTTCTGCAGTAAAAGAGAAGTGTCTGATGGTACTCAGGGAGCATCAACAGTTTTCACCAGGGTCAGAAAGCTACAATATTCCAGTTTCTTCATAGCAATCTTACCTCCTTTGTACAGGGATTTTGTTTAATAAGAGCGTTGGGACATGTACTATTTGTACTCTGTATTTCCTCCTAATACAGTGCGACAAGACTTATCAGAAGTTCCAGGCAGCACCCTGCTAGAAATAATTAAAAATATTACTTCACACTAGGCAGTTCCTGCTTGCACATTGCAAAAAGCTTTTAAAAAAGGAGTAAAAATGTTAATATCCACATGTTACCGAGAGAGAAGTGAAGTAAAAGAGATTCATTATGCAGTCATGCAGTGTGACAAGGGAAAGCAAGGGGCAGAATCAACATCACCTGGATGACTCTCTCCTGATCACTCTTGTTGGTTACAATGCTGATGACATTTGCAGAACCCCTCCTCTCCTTCTCCTGTTCTGTGGTTAGGGCTCAGTGCATTTCCAAATGCTAGATGGGAGGGAGGAAGGATTTGAAATTCCTGCTTGCACTTTGCTGGTTCCATTTCTGCTCATAATAACTCAGAGATGATTCAAGCTACATCATGGCTGATGTAGAATATGTGACATCTGACTACTGTGAGACCCTGACCAAGACACTGATACGATGTCACTCGCTGGGATGTAATTTCCAACAATCATATATCTTCTGTTTACTTCCCTCTTAGTGATTTACTGTGTAACAACTCCCCACCATATATCTGTGGGAGCTTCCTCTGCTCCCCTTGGCTTCTACCTTGCAAGGTACTGCACTGCATGATGATAAGCTTCAGAGAAATGACTACTGTCGATAAACCCAGCCATCCATGCTCAACATTGCATTCCCTAAATCCCAGGGGAGTGTCTATCTACAGGTGAATGCTGATGGCAGAATCCATTGAGAGAAATGGCTGGTGTTTGTTTGTTTATTTGCATATAGAAGTATCTGTAAAGCATTCAATAATTCCATTGCGCTCTTCTTTTCCTGACAACCATTCTCTTAGGAGTGAACTATAAAAGCAAGTCTTAAAAAGCTTGTGAAGTACCTTAAGAATTTCATTTTTTTACTGTGTAAATAGTAATAAATGAGAAGGTGAGAGACACTAGAACTGAAGCCAGGAAAAGAGATCGTTTAACTTTGCAGAGCATTTCAATATTTTGCTTTTGGCACTTTTTCTTTTTTTGGTATAAATATATTTCATTTCCATTCTCTGTGAAAGAAAATAGAAATGTGGACTCTGGGAGCCCTCTGTCAGTAGCTGAGAAGTAGTCCACCTGATATTTTTCCCCAGAGCCCTAAAATCCTGAAGCCTCCAGAACAGCCACTCTGTCTTCTCAGAAGCCATTTGGTTAAATTTGCAGAGAATTGGTTGCTGTCCAGCAAACTCCCTTAGCACTGTGGCAGAGTTGAAATATCATCTCTGCATCTCATTTAAAGTTCAGGAAAACAGTAAATTCTTGTTAAAAACCAAATTCATTATAATTTTTCAAACTTGCTACAAAAAGATATGACCTTGCATACTTAGTTATGCCTTAAAACCACAGTAGTGCTGCTTTACACCAGACTGTATAAACAGGCATCAATGGGATCAAAAACTGCTTTTAGAGAAACAGCCTTAGAGTGTATGACTGCTCTGGCTACAAAAAAATATGTCTTGTCTAAGAGCTCTAGACCAGTTCACACCAGTTCAAAGGATATATCAGGATAAGAGTGGGTAATAGGAGGGAGGGAATGAGTTGGGTCTATGGAATGCAGTTATTTCTACTTTCTAGCACCTGAGTTTCTGCAGGAAAATGGAAAAATACTACACGGTTGCTTTTGTTCATAACTGCTTGGAGAAGGAAGAAAGACTTGAGAGGTATGGACTTCATTTCTAGCAAATACATAATTACTATTTTTCGGGAGATGACGGAAGAAGCTTTCAAGTCCTTCAGGGTATTCAGGAAGAATACCTAGCTGATACCAAAGCCTGCCTACCTATATGCCTCTAATTTCTAATGTGTATAGAGGCAGGAAGACTATAATTTCAAAAAAAGCTGTAGGCTTTTTTTCTTCACTTTATCTCATCTATTTTAGATGTTTCTCACTTGCATGCAATTCAACTAATTAATGTCATGCAATGAGGTAAGCTAGCCCTTGCTTTCCAAGCTGAGTTCTGAGCTTTATTTCCAGTTTCTTGTTGCTGAGGGCTTTAAGAGACACTGTGTTGTTGATGCCCATTTTTTGCAATAGGTGCTTGAGAAATAAACTTCTTTTCCCAGTAGTCTATGTTCTTCCTAGGGGTTCCCCTTAAGCACACAGATACCTTGTATTTCTAACAGAACTTACCCTTTTAGTTTAGAAGTGTTGGTTGTTTTTATTTTCCATGGATGTCACTGTAGCTCTGGGGAGAATGTTTGCTACATGCCCCACATGTCCCAGAAAAATATACTCTACAACAACAACAACTATATTGACCTTTACTGTGTAAATATGGCTCTTTATTGTTTAGTAAATAGAATACTGGCTTTGAAAAAAGCTTTGGACTAGAGAGTAATTTACTCTGCATACTAAACATTGTGAAGTAAGTCAAAGTAGGCGTGAAGTAGAATGCCAATATAAGCTTCAGCCCTTTTCCTGGGTACCTTTTTCATTGAACTCAGTAAGACTGTGAATGCAAGACATTTTGCAAGGCACTGAAAGAATGCACTCAGTTCATGACAAAGTAGGGCTGCTCATCACAGCTGGCAGGCATAGATATTCTAGTCTGGAGATGTTTTGGCTCGTTTGAAGGTCACTGGATTCACTCTTGGCAGAGAAAAAAAAATACTTTTGGAATATTTTTGTGTTTATAAGGGAACAAAGCAGCATAAATTGCAGTTTCCAGGTCAAAAGTCCTGCAAACATTAGGACAGTGCTTTGACCCTAATAATTTGGAATTTTCAGCCTGTTTTTTAGTCCTAGTGGAAAGCTGCTGAGACACCTAGACGGTGAAATCGCAGCAAATATTAGCAAACACCTGCAGTATAAAATTGCATTTCAGGTTAAAGAAAAAAACAAACCAAACCAAACACATAAAAATAGTAGTAACTATGACTATCACTTTGTGGCCTGATATTCACATTATAGGGTTTACTGCTTTGTCATTTTGTCAGCAGCCTTGACTTCCACAGATTTCTGTGCCATTCTTAGCCAGGAGTAGCTTACGAGCAGCATTACCTGTTGGCAGCACCTGCTATCAGTACTCAGCACTGTGTTTGTTAACCATGTAACAGAATCACACGTGGTAAGGAACAGATGAGCTGACCAGCGAGATTGGCTGGGGATTGAATTAATGTTTATTTATTTTATTTTCATATTTACTCAACCAGCTGTGCAGCCACATCCATTTAGTTAATAAGTGAGATGATTTTTAACTCTTGGTCACTAAACACATATTGTAGCCCAGCTTTTACCAGTCTAACCAAGTTAGTGGTTTCTCACTCTTCTTGGTGTGCTTATGATTATTATCAGTCTGAAGTACGCTACAGGTCAAGTAGAATTTAAATATAAAGAAAGGAAACCATATTCTGAAAGTTAGCCAAAGTTTGAGAGTGAGAACATGCAACTCAGTTCCTCACTCAGCATCTAAGCGTGTAATGATTTTGTCCTGTGGTGGGAGTGTGGAGAATCACTTTTAAAGGGTTTGCAAGTATACCTGTGAAATACTTTCTTTTTTCTGAGTAAGAAACGTACATACAGGGATTACACTGCAATCTGCAGGAGATACAAAACTTTGCTGTTCAAACATAAGCCAAATCCAGGAGGATCTGTTGATCCAGAGGCTTGATCTGAAGGAGGTTAGTTTTCAGCCAGCAGTAGGAGTATTTGGTAGGGTGCTTCTAGCTGGGAGCTAATTAGAGGCTGCTGAGCCTGCAAGGGTCTCTGTGTGGCAAATACAACACATCTCATGTCACCATCACACTTCAGCACTCCTGTCACATGTTCTTGCACCTTGGAGGGGTCCCTCAGATCTGGTTGAGGTGTGGGAAGGCCGAAGGCATTTTCCTTCAGCTGTGCTTTTCAGTCTCAAGTATCAGGTGTGGGCCCTGCTACACTCCTCTCTGCTGCCTCCCTTATTGCTTCCCCTGCTGGGTTATGATGGCAAAGAAAGGGCCGCTTGGTGGGAGAAGACGACATTGCTACAGGGAGCTTATATGTGTGGACATGCAGGCTTACAAAGTAACCCTCATGAGAGGAGCAATATCTGACAGATCTAGCTGTGCCTGTGTTGGATCCTGAGCCACTAGCAAGCTCGAACACGATTTACACTCGGTGCTCACACTGCCAGTTCTGAGACATCAGCGGCCACTTCTCCCGTAAGTTCGTTGCGGTTTGTGACACCAAGACATCCTGGAAGGAGCGTGGGATGAGGTCTCTGCTAAACACTGGGAATCCTGGAATTGCTGCGTGGCAGTGAGAGGGATCACAACACACCGAGACCGTGGGACATGAGGACTTTCAGGGAGTTCTTGCGATAGCACTGCCCCAGCACTTTTTCTTTCTACCTCAGCTGAAGCCAGAAACTGTGTCTTGCTTGTGTCTGAGCAGCCCAGATGGTGAGGCAATTTGGGCACAGGTTCAAAATGCAGTTTAGGAGAATCTTACGCAGTTTATTGCTTTGAAAGAGGAGAGTTAAAAAGACACCGCTAAATAGGAGCTGTGCAAACAAATAAAAAAATTATTTGTAGGACACATGAATGGCACTGTGTGTTTTTAGTTGAGGAGTTAATATGGGACAGACAAAGTGAGAACTCCAGCTAAGTTACATCTGCTTTGTAGACAGTTCTTGCTTAGTCGCAACTTGGAGGTTCAGTAGACACCAATGCTGCTAAGGATTTCTGGAAATAAGGCTGTTTTAGAGCCTAACTGCAATATTTTGAAGTCTGACCTAACTTTGAAAATACAACTCCCTACAGCAGGTTGTATTACACACACCAATAACATCTGCAAACGTTTCCAGTAAGAGGTTTGAAATGGCTTTATTAATTACTTGATCAGCTCTGAGAATAGTCAAACGGTACTCATCAGGTAAATTATTCAAGATATTCCTCGTCAAATTCTTTTGTGTCCTCCGTGCAATTTTTTAATTATTGATTTGCCAGCTCTAGCTAGTTTGGTGGCCCATCTTTTCATAAGTACTGAGAGAGAGCTGCTTTGTACAAACACCAGTGGCCATCGTAACCATTCAGTTTACAGCCAGTCAGTGCCTGTGAAAACTGCAGATTAAAGACAATCTGTTCTTGCATATCTGGAACAGCAGGAATTGACTCGATAGGTGGTTGAACAGCTCTGAGCAATACTAAACTGTAATGAGTTTGTTTTGCTGGAAAGAGATGAAGGCTCAGGGCTACATCCACACAGAACATCCACGGAGCAGAAACTTACAGGAACAACATGAACTACCCAGAGACAGAGTGGGATTTGTGTGCATGTGTGTGTTTCCTTCATTAGTACTGTCTCTTTATCACACAAAAACAGTTATTATTTGAGCTGTTTTGGGAATACGCTGTATGTATTTTCCTTAAGTATTTTCTGTGGATTGGCTTTTGCCAAGTCCAGTTGCTTTTTTTTACTAAACCCTTTTGAACATGAAATGTTTTACAAGTGTCTTCCTTTTTCTCGCCTTGCACATCCATTGGCTTTAAATTTTGGGCTTTTCCTGGTGAGGGTATTAAATTTTACAGAATTTTTGTAGGATAATTAGCTCAACAGGCTGTATGAGAGGAAATAGCACTGCAGCTTTTAAATGAGATACATTTGAAATTTGTGTGCACATTATGTTCAACTTAATTTTTTTTAATGATATTAAATATAAGAAATATTTAAAACATCATTTTCTTTAATTTTGTTTTATTTTTTCTTCCTATTTTTGTGAGGTTTAGTTGGTTAAGGAAGTGTATTTCCAGCTCTACAAAACTGAGTTGAAAAAGGAAAAAAAAGGCACCTCCCAGTGGGAAAAGAGAGGACTGACTACTCCTCCTGCAAAGGTTGGGGCAACAGCAGAGAAAACCTGGGTCCTTGTGGCTTAGAGCCACAGTGGCCTCACCAGTAGGGAAGGTTGGATGCAATCACTCTTTCGACCATTTGCAGACAGAGCAGTGGGAAAAGAGGTTCCCAAAACCCAGTGGTGTGCTCTATATTTCAGGTGAAAAGGAGGAAATTCTCCCCCTAAAGGGAGCCCACTGGTTAAAAAAAAAAAAAAAAGTTTGAGTGTGTATTTTGAAGAACTTCTTCACAGTTAAAATTAAAATGAACAGGATAAGGGTTTGTCTTATTATGTGATTCCTAGCAGCCTTATAACGAGCCTCTTAGAAACTGTACATGAAAAAGGCCTAGACAGTCTACAAGTTAATTAAACTTTGCTCTATAGTCTAACTTAACAGAGAAATAAGCTGCTAGATTTTTTTCTAATTAAGCATAATTTTTACATTTTACTTATGCAAACCACATTATCATATGTAAGCATCTGAGACTCTTTCCTTAACTCAAAATATTAACATTTCAATTATAGCAATGTTTTAACTTAGTAACACTAAATCCCAAACCAGTCATAGATTTATGTTCATAATTAAGAAATTCCAGGCATTTAACATTATTAGGAGTACGACGCACAAAAGTATTTTAAGAGTGTTTAGAAGACAAGAGAGTATGTTGCTCTTCCATAAATATTTTAGCACTACATCATGTTTTTTTCTTAATATTAAAATTTCCTACACAAAAGAAAACAATTTGTGAGTTTTTATACGAATGTATATTATGCTGGTTTTACCAGCATGATTCAACTTATGTGACATTTGTGTTGCTTTATAACTATGGCCATAAGAAAATCTAACTATCGTTTTTTTCCATTGGGTTTTGTTTTGCTTAATTATTTTGTGCTTCAGTGCAGAGTAAAAGAAACCTGTCTTCCCATTGCAAATAGATTATGGGGCAGTAATGCAAAAATTCTTCATAATTTTTGCTGGTCAAACAGAGACTGTGTGGAAGGAGTGTTTTTAATTCCCTATATCTAGTGGACTTCATTTCTTTCTGACTCTGGTGTCTGTGGTATGTTGTTGGCTTTTTCCCATTGGAATAAACGTGCAAATGAACAGAGGTAAATTAGTTGCCTGTAAAACTGGTATTTTGAAGAGAAGAAAGCCAATATGTTTAATAGATCAGCGTGAGACTTCAGAGTTCTCCCTTAAGCAGCTTCCACTAATCATCACCCTTTTTAAAACTCTGAGCAGAAGTTCAGCAGAAACTGGATATTAATACCTTTACTGGGCTGCTTTATTTTTGCACTTGTGCCACCACCATGGAGAAGGAATTGGAGGAAGAACAGAAAAGCAGTAAGAAACTCTGGTCCACAATGAATGCCTGAAAGTTTTTCCCTTAAAACTGTGGCCTCAGTGCACATGTACATATACCGACTGTCAGCAGAGTAATCCCACTCCGCCCTCATCAAAGTGGGATAACAAATCCAGAGCCCGTGCCTTGAACCCTGCTGTCAGTGGGCAGTGCCAACAGGGAGCTGAGCAGGAAGACAGTGTGTTGTCCACCACCTGTGTTGCTGACCAGATGGGTTGCTTTATTTCCTACCAGTTGGCACAAAGAGTACTGACAGCTCAGGGTAAGGCAGCATCACTTTCAAGCTCGGCAATGCCTACAACATCTCCCCAGTTCCAGAGGAGGAAGGTAGCGTCCAGATTCAGTAACATGCGAGATAGGTGAATACGGTAACCAACCCTCATCTTAAATGCGTCAAAATGAACTCTGAAATAAGTCTGCTAGATGGATGTGCTGTAGCTGGAGGTATAGTGAGCTATAGTAATTCAGGTAGATGGTGAACCATGGAGTTTTTCAGTCCATTTCCAAACGTGGTAGATAATTACTTCACTTCCAACCTTTGTTTGGATAGCCACTGAGGGAATCGATAGCGAGTGTAGCCCCCAGGTGAAGTGTGTTCACCTTTAAAATGCATTTTAAGTGTAGCTGCTGCAAAGTGCTTCAGTGCACAATAACATTTTCGCTGGGTGTCAGAATCAAGTGACTGAAAAGCAGGATGGGCGTTGTGAAGGACAAAGGTAACATTATATTACTTACATTTTTGGGCATGTTGCCATTATTTCATTTGCAGCTTTAAGGGGAGTAGAGCTATATCTTCTGCATATTTAAATGCAGAACACGTCAAAATGCAGGCTAAAGAGAGCTACTCTATGCTTATTAAATATAACTGGGTTTTTGAAACATTTATTATAAAATGTGAGAGAATATTACTAAAAGTATCTATTTGTATGCCATGGGCAATTAACAATAATTATTTTCTTAGTGGTCAGTTAAAATCTAACTGACATAAAGAAGAAATTTTATACACATTTAAATTAAAACATATTTTGAAAATGACCCAATTCAACATATAGCTATATCTGTAAATAGTTATTAAGGTTTCGCCTAAATTATCTAAGCTTAAGGAGATGCTATCTGTTCAATAAATGCTTGGTTTAATAATAATAATTTAAAAAAAGGAAATAAAGCTATAGTGTTATACTAGAAAAACCCAGTTCTGCTGACCAAAAAAAAAGCAGCTGGGAGATCTTCATGATACAACCCAATCTTATTCTATTTGAGAAAAGGACTCAGCAGTATAAAAAGCCCAGTCACAGAACAAAGCAAACTGCATGACTCAGGAAACTTCTTAAGAGCTTAATTCTCACTGTTTCACAGAAACCCCATCTCCTGTCATGCCTAGACAACTGTTGTCCTCATCAACAGTGGAGAGAAGCGGTTTTGTTCCTCTGTTAGTTCTTTCTGATCCATGTTTTCAGCATCCAAGCAAATTGGTTAATTAGAGTAACCTCGGGACTTTTGACACTTCATCCTCTGGTAGCCTGGGGTTTGTCAGGTCACTGAGATCTCCCGCTCCTGTGTCTGGCCCGAGCGTGCCTGTTGCCCCAGGAGCCAGGAAGATGGTGATACAGGAATTGATTTGGTGACTGCCTTAGCCTTTATCCCGGGAGATGAATAGCGTGGTTGTTTTGACTCTGATGGTTTTGCTCATGGGATAATTGCTCAAAGTCTGCTGAATCTGAATTTGAGTTGTCAGACTCTGTTTCCTGGTGAATGAAACTTTAAGTAAGTTGGTATTTTCTTTTATATTTTAGTACCGTCTAAGTCACATAATTCTGTAAGAATATGTAGAAATGTTCAATTCTAAAAGATCTAAAACCAAAACTGATTTACTGAACTATCCATTTTCCCAGCTCTGATTAAGGGAACACATCCAATTACATAAGTATATTATTAATGTTCATCTGTAGTGTAGTAGAATTAAAATTGCAATGCCTCCCAATCACAGTCTAAACCGTGCAGTAATCAAGCATGAATTTAGCAAGTTCATTTTTCCATTATGCTGTTTTCAACACAAAGTTACCATATTAGCATATGGTACCATAACACTGCAGTTCAAGCTACAAGGAAGAAATCCTTTGCCACGGGGGTGGTGAGACGCCGACACAGGTTGCCCAGAGAGTTGGTGGATGCCCCATCCCTGGGAACATTCAAGGTCAGGCTGGTCAGGGCTCTGAGCAACCTGATCTACTTGAAGATGTCCCTGCTCGTTGCAGGGGGTGGGACTATGGATGAGCTTTAAAAGGTTCCTTTCAAAGCAGACTGTTCGATGGTTCCGTGAAAGGCGATTTGCGCGGTGTACGAATGGAGGTCACCTTTAAGATGACGTGATTCATGCGTGGGACTGCACTTACCTTTAATCAGTTTTAAAATGGAAGGTAACAGGATGTGACTGAAAATCCCTAAATGGTAGCACTTACTGAAATGAAGAGTAGAAACAGCCTATTTAAAAAGCTCACTATTTTAAGTTTCTAATGTTTCTAATGCTGTCTCCCTCTTTACTCTTGCCCCCGTAGACCATGTCCAAACTAACATTATATCACTGTACTGAGTTCAAATCTCCAGTACAGTGTCCAGGAGCCTAACTCTGTCAAATTCAAGCTATTAAGTATGTGCTGCTGCTGTATTTAAATATCAAATTAGAGAGGAGGGGAAAAAGTGAGGCTTTTTTTGTTTTCCTCTCTTTTTCTGTGAGGCAAAGAAAAAAATCAATATAAAGTGATGTATTGTAAGTAGCAAAAAGGCTTAAAAGGTTTATCTTTGGGGAAAAAAATAGTGTCCTTTGCAGAGTGCCAAGGTTTAAAAGTAATTATTTATTGTTACATAACTTCCTTTTTCCCCCCTTTTGTTCCCAACTCAATTCATCTTTTTTTTTTTTCACTTCACTCATTTAGATAAAAATAGGCAAAACTGTGAAAATAATCCATCCTCTATCTGTCATTTATGCCTTTATGATATGCACTGCATTGGTAATTTTACCTACTGTGAAATTTTTGGTTTTAGCTAAGATTAACTAGGCTTCAAAGTACTTTCAATGCTAATAATACAGACTGTCCTTATATAAGCAATCTGCTCCTTTGTGAGGATTTTTCCTTTACAATTTTGTGATAATATAGGTCTGTTTTTCTCTGACTCACTAGTCTGTGCTTGCATTATGCCATCTCTGAAGAATCTTTTCCACAGTGGTAACCAAGCACAAAAGAAAGGTATGGTCACAATTCACACCTGTATGGTATGGTCACACCTGTATGTGAGGCAAGAAGCATTACCCTCATACAGAATCTTTGGATAAAAGCCAGTGCAAAGCTAAGCCTGCAACTTTACTTAATAGAAAGGAAAAAAAAAAAAAAGAAAACAAAAAAAAAAAAAAAAAAAAAAAGAAAACAACAAAAATGTAAAGAATGATGGGTTTTGTACTTAATGGACTAAATTTCTCTCTACTGGGGGAAAAAAAAAAATCTGTTTTTGCTTCTACATTGTGCTACTAGACCATGACTGTTCCCTTGGAGTTTATTCTCTATGTCACTTTCTAATGTTGGCTTAAAAAAACCCAAACACAGGCAGGTGTTAAACCATTAAATACTAAGTGAAGACATGCCAGATTGGATAACTAATAGCAGTGTGAATTGAAAATAATAAGTTAGGGAATGTAAGTTTATGTTTTAGGCCTTTGCAAAAGCAGACTTTGACTTACTAAACACTAATGAGTACTTACTGCCTCATAAATTGTTGAGTATTTTTACAACCATGAATATGCCTCATGAACTACACAGAAGATCTTCTGGGTATTTTATTGGAAAATAGTAGCTGGATGTGAAAAATTTCGTATCTGAAAAGAAATATTTTTTTTTTCAGTTTTTCCTTATAATTATACCCACAGTTTCATTAGAATAAGCTGAAACAGTTAAGGCAAAACAAAAACTGTGCAGAGTTTTTTATATCATTTTCTGAAATTAGCTTTCTAAGGTCTTCAAGTTGCTGTTTGGGTTGGTTTGTTTGCTGCTCCTGAGATGTGATGGCCATTGTTCCCCGCTCTGACTGTGAGTCTGAACCATCTTCCCTGTGGTAGTGGGATTCCCTCCCACTCTCAGGTCACTGGAGCAGCTGCTGCCTGAACCCCCTCTAGAACCTGTAACTCTTTTTATCCTACATCTGCTACTTGGAATTAAACTGTAGAGGGAAAAAGACGGGGGAAGCAGTGTAAATGGGCACTCCTCATTCTCTCCATCAGTAACCATGGATTCTTTCAGGAGCATTTATCCCATGAGCAAGTGGAATTTAGCAGATGGACATAGGCAGCTGCCTGAGTGACAGTGAAAAGTAGGACATGATGGTTGTCACTAGTTCTTAGTGTGAGGGTGGGACAGTAGATTTAGCCAGCCATCAGTATCAATATGCTTCAGAGAGGTCAAAGAGTTATGAGTTACGAAGGTCTTACGCCAACATAAAAGTTATTTTATCAAAACGCATTGTGGAATTTTTAATGGTGATGTAAAAGATGTCTGGGTGGGGTTATTTACGTTTGGTGTTTTGGATTTAGTTTTTATTTTTTTTTTAAGGGGAATTTTTACAAATAGGAAAAATCCAGAAAACTTAAGATTTTAGGGATTTTTTACATCTTCCAAGAAGAGCCCAAAACTTGCATCAGATTCTGGCATTTTCTCAAAAATATTTGTTTGCTTGGAATTAATTTTAATCTACTGAGACAAGTTACGGATGGAATAGTTTTTAATAAATTTTTATGAACTCAGTGTAACATTGAGAAACTTGTTGTGGCTCAGCTCCTCAGCAGGTCTGAAAAACACTCCTCTGACTTCAAGTAATAGGATCCATCATAATTTATATCAGTAAAAATAGGTGGATCCATGCCATTCAAAAAAACCCCGTGATCCCGAAATAGAAGCATGATATATAACTGATACCTGGAGCTAAGGAAAATCCTGAGAACGAGATTGTGACTGTAGATTGTTTTAATTTTCTTACTAAACCGTTGTGGTTTTTTAAGAGGATACTATTAGCACTTCTAAGTGGTTCCTGAAGGAACAAATGATGAACACAATTAATGTGTGGGTTTTGACCCACTATGGCAGGGACTATAATGAAAGGCTGTGTCTAGATTCAGCCATGATTAATGACTCAAAAAATGATAAAGGAGGTAGTAGGATCAGTCACAACAAAGACTGCAGTTAAGGTATTGTCTCAAATTCAAAGGCCTGAATAACTGAATAAGAATTTATACATTCAGGCAAGAGAACCTATCAATTACTTCTTAATTTATTTTGGTACATGATTTTGCACATGTTGTCACAGTTTCCTAGCATTATCTGGACATATTGTGGTGAGTTTTCAAACTATGCTTAACAATGGTGCTTTTTATTAACCATTCCAGAACACAAGAACCCCAACCCCTAAATGCAGGACGTAGCTGGGGAATGAGAATTATTAAATTCTTTGCTCCTACCTTTGTGTTTGCCATTACAGGATTACTAGTTGTCTGGTATACATAAAGAAAACTATATAAAAGTTGAATTTGTAGATGCTCATAAAAGTTCACATTGGCTTTGTTACGGGGGTACCAAAACCTTAATTCACACATTTCTTCAGTCCTGATGGTTACTGACAAAACCTGACTCATCAGACTGAAACAGCACTGTAGGAACATCCACCAGAGTGTGTACTGGGTACTTTTGCTTCTATAAGTCCCTTTGTCCAATGGGATTACACTAATAGAGATGTAATAATCTTTCTTCATTGAATATGAAAACTGTAAAACCTGTCACCAGGACAGATTAATGATATGAACTCATTGCAGCATAGGTGGAGAAATATATATGTGTTCCAACCACAAGTAAGGAAGATGTTTTTCAGCAAGATAAACAATAGATTCTCCTATGATGTGGGATCTGTATAGGATCCCCATGTTAAGTTTGATAAAGCCTGACTAGTGAGGAAGTTAGGCTATTTGGTGTGTTGAAATGCCCTATAGAGGTTAATTACTGTGCTGAATATGAGCCTTATTAAAAATAAGATTACAATTGGGGAAAAAAAGTGAGTTTTAAATATTCACATTTAATTTCTTTTGGTTGATTTTTTTTCCCCCTCAAAATTGGTAGTCTGCAAATTCCTGCTAAAATGCTGCCTGGGAGAAGAATATATGTGTTTAAAGGTCATAGAAAGCCTTAGGTAAGTAGTCAAACAGCTACGAGACATAAGCCTGTAGGAATCAGGTGCTCAAGTGCTCCAAAAGCTGTTTATTATCCACTTTTCATTGTTTAAGCCCAAGAACGGGCTTCTCAAGCAGATGCTGTGTTGTTCCAGGGTTTCACCAGGTCTATAACAATGTCAAGCACATTTTAATGTTCTGTTAGGTTACTGTTCTGCTCATGCAGCCCTCCTGGTGAGCAGTCCTTGTTCAGACGTGCTCCTAAAATTATGGTATGTTTTCAGCTTTGAAGAAAACTCACAGGTCTCATAGGATCTCACTGCCGATTTTGTAACATTATATTTCCAGATTTTATGGACATGCTTCATCCTGATGATAATTCTAATTTCGTTTTTAAATATAATTACTGCATTTTACTTTTTTTTTTTAATTTTCTGTAAGAGTCAGGGACTTCTCTGTATGCAAGTAGATAATTTTGCTTGACACAGGTTTCTATAAATGAAGATGAAAATTATTTTTATTTTTTCAACCATAAAGAAAGATATCTAGGGATAAATTTTGGACATTTCCAGGATAAAAACAGCTTAGCAGCTACCAATCTTTTCCCTTCTCGCTTCTCTTGCACAGGCTCTGCAAGAATCTTACTGATAATCTCACTGATATCTGCATCTGGCCTGTTCTTTCATGGGTGATAATTACAGAAGCAATGGAAAAGACATAGTAGAAATAGATGAACAGGCATCAACTTGGATGGCACTGCTGGCAAAGCAGGAAGGCAATTTTCAGTATATGAAGAGGAAAGTGCACCTACTTAATGAGGGCCAGAGCTATGCAGAGCGAAATAAGTGAAGATGAGCACAAAAGAAGGAGTTAAAGGTGAATTTACAGATATTTACTCCATGTTTTGGGGCTTGCTCCTTACTTTTTTTTTTTTTAAGTACATCCTTCCATAGCCCTTGGCAAGTCTAAGTGCCAACCACAGCCAACCACATGGACCTGTACGGAATAACTTGTCGGAGAATGGTTTGTGACCCCCTTATACTTAAAATGGGACTTAGGGATGGATGTGCTTTTTCCCCACATAGCAATGCTCTGCAGAGATACTCTTAAATTTAACTTTGTTAAATGTTATGCAAATTCAGTGCGTTTTAACTTTCGCAGTCTGGAATAAAAGAGCTGTGCTTTACTTTAAACACACATTTTGCATAACAATATTAAGTTCCATATATTATCTTAAAATGCAAAATATATAAATCTACATGGCTGCAAGAGCATAAGCAGAGCATATTACTCTGTTAAAATGAAAGCATAGTCCCAGCAGCATACAGCATCTGTATATTAATCAAGCCCACTGATAGCTTTGTTTCAGGAAAAAGAAGTTAACTTTAACTTTTTTTGCTTTAATTTATGAAGTATGAGGCTATATTAAGCAATAATGCACTCCAGAAGACAGCATTTAATATATGAAGAGGTTCACATTTTTATCCTACTAGGCTAAAAGAAAAGCCATAAAATTTTCAAATTTATAATGCTGCAGCAGAGAGAAACTCCTAAAATCATAATTTAGCTGTTTTTCTGTTAGTAAAAAAAAAAAAAAAAGGCAGTTACAGTTCAGTAATCAGATCCTAGTTCTTAATTTCACCCCCTTAAAAAACGAAAACCTCAAGGTCTTCCTTAGTGAGCAGACAAATTTCCATTAGTGTAAGGAAAGACACAGAGGATAAACATATTGACTATTCACCAACTCCATCTTGTGCCTCTATCCAGTGTGAAATTAGGCAGTGGCAGGGCCAGAGGATACTCCTAATTGGTGCTGAGAAAAGCAGGAAAGCAGTTAATTAATTAAAGGAAAAAAAATTACTACTTACTCCCCCCCCCCCCCC
>VZRE01009554.1:291302-327306 GCA_013396775.1 Cephalopterus ornatus
AAGGCAATAGAATTTGCCAACGAAGGCAGTGGCTACTGTCATAAACATGGGAGTCAAGAGAGTTGAGGTTGTTCAGCCTAGAAAAAGCTCCAGGGAGACCTTATAGCAGCCTTCCAAGTACCTAAAGGGGGACCTACAAAAGTGCTGGAGAGGGACTTTTGACAAGGGCATGTAGTAACAAGATGTAATGGCTTTAAACTGAAAGGGGGTAGGTTTAGATTATATGTTAGGAGGAAATTCTTTACTGTGGGGGTGGTGACACAGGAACAGGTTGTCCAGAGTAGCTGTGGATGCCCCATCCCTGGAAGTGTTCAAAGCCAAGCTGGCTGGGCTTTTGATCGACCTGGTCTAGTGGAAGGTGTCCCTGCCCATGGCAGGGGGCCTGCAACTAGGAGATCTTTAAGGTCCCATCCAACCCAAACCATTCTATGAATATAATTACTGATTGCTGTTTTGACATGTCCATAGTTCAAGAGCTGTATTTTCAAAGATGTTTGAGCTTTTATTCACAAAAATTTTCCTCGGTGGTGTTTCCTGCGTCATCTGTTGGAATCCATGGTGCTTGCTTTAGTACAGTTACTACAGATGTAGACAATTCACTTATGTGCTTAACTCCATTTTTGGGTGCCTAAACACTTCTGAGAATGTAATCTTAAATGATTTGTCTGCAATAACAGAAGAGTTTATGACAGACTGCCATTATTTAACTGCACTCACAAACATAATCTGTTCCCTACCCACCAGAACATCCTTTAAAAATCTACCAAATAAATCGCCTGTGCGTAAATAATTACATGTTCGGGTTGTAAGCCATTAAGGTTCATTGATTTATTGCAAACCTTTAGAATATGATGCTCTGGTTTTGTAAACATTCCCAGGCATGTCAAGAAGCGATGCTTCTGGCAGAGAAACAAGACAGAGAAATGGTATTTCCATGGTTTTATCTTTTTCACCAGGTTCTGCAAAGTATATGTCCACATGAATAATGATGTCCTATTCCTCACAAAATGTTTAGGCATGTTGTTTTCCCTAACTGAAGGAAGCAAAAAGACAAAATTCTTCATACTAGTACTTTGATAATAGTAGTGGAAAAAGCTTAAGTGATTGTGTTCTGCTCTCTTACGTAAAGTCACATGGTGCCATAAACACTTAAAAGTTTCTCAAACCAAATGGCAAAAACTTGTTTTAAAAGCTCATGGATTTTCCCGTTCACTGTACAGATTCTTCTCACAGAAAAAAATTACTTAGTCCCTACTGGCTTTTTAAAGCTGTTATCGCTGCCATAAATGGTTTGACTATATTTAAAGTTAATATATGTCTCTCATGTGTGAATATTATCTTTTCAGAAGAAGGAAAATGGGGAAATAAAAAACAGGATTGTTTAAAACACCATATTAATTAACTTGAAGTTTTAGACTCTATAGCACATTGCTAATATGATATAATTTAATGTTACTGTGTTCTGTCACCTATTGACCACCAATTTTGAAGTGAATTTTTGGCAAGTATTTGTAGGAAATCAGGTTTTTTTACTTGTTGTTTTCCAATATGCACGAAACATTTTTTTTTGGACATGGTTTCTTAATTGTTCTTTGTGTGATGCAGTGCTTGTTGCATGGCTGCACATCAGATTGGACAGACCTGCCTAGTTACCATTTTCATGTAACAATAAACATGTCGTAAGCCTTGCAAAAAGGGGAAAGGAGAATTTCTGTCTTCTCTATGATCACTCAGAAAAGTAATTTCTGGCAAGATTGACTGAAAGGATTGTTGGATAAGAGGGTGTTCCACCCACACTACATCTGTTCTGGGTATCAGTGCATGTATCAGTATCCAGAGCAACGCTTTGGATAGCCCTAGTTTAAGTTTGATTTCTGGTACTCCAAACTATTCTGGACTTGTAATCTTAAACCTAGACCAGTAAACTCCAACCTAAATGTCTGGGAATTCAAAGCTATATTCCCCTGTTTCCCAAGGATGACACAGTAAGTTAGAAATTCAACTAAAGCTCTTTTGGTTTTCTTTGTTTATGATATATAGGGCATTAGAATTGTTTTGGGGTTGTGGGGTTTTTTTTATTTCTTGGTTGCTCACTGTGGTGGATTAACCTTGACAAGGAGGCAATTGCCTACCCAGCTGCTCTCTTGCTTCCTCTCCTTTGTGGTACAGAGAAGAAAATAGGATGAGAGTGCAGTGGAGATGGGAGCGTATGGTCAGTACATAGGGGTTTCTCCTTCCTTCTCACACTTTTTCCCCTCATCCAGCACGGGTTCCTCATGACTGCTGTCCTTTTGGGATGTCTGTCTCCTCCATCATGGACTTTCCAGGGGCTGCAGGGGATGCCTCCTCCACACTTGGAGCACATCCTCCTGATTCTCTCACCTTGGTGCTTGCAGGGCTGTTTTTCTCACGTTTTTCCTTCCTCTACTGTGCAGTGCTTTGTACTTTCTTATATACGCTTACCCCAAGGCTGCTCTGCAGCCTCTGGCCAGCAGCCCTGGGTACCTTTACCCAGTATGTGCACTCAGACACCAGCACTGAGACCTAGGGGTATTTTTTTAGTATGAAAACCAATTCAGCAAAATTTATAGATGTATAATCCCAATGAATTTCATGTAATTTGCTCAGGACCTTGTACAAATTGCAATGTGCACCCACCACCTACTACTCTGTGGTATCCACTTCTCTTAAAACATTTCCTAAAACCTCAAACTAAGGCTTAGGAAAAGTTAGAGTCAGAAGAGGTGATCTCAGATGTAATTTTCACCTGTAGCATTTAATCTTTAATCCCCTGAGCTCTGTATTTAGGGAGGGTAAGTGTGGGCAAGAAATCTAAACACCTACAAAGAGTGGAGCGCTAGAGCAGAAATATGTGGGGGATTTGTTTCTGTTTTGTTGTTGCTGAATATGGAGAAATAAGGGAGAATATAGGACAAGATATAGAGTAATTTTCTCCTACACTTTAGACAGAACTATGTGTTTAACAGGTATCAGTTTGGTCAACATAATAAAGAATTAGAACTCTTTCCTTGGCCTATCTGGCAGAGGAATGTGTTTAACCTATGTTGTCAAGGTAACACCAGCAGCACTTGCAGGACCCTCTAGGGCTTTATTTTCCACTCTTTAATATTTGACTGATTTGGTGAGCAGAGATGCACACCCCTCAGAGTGTTTCCCAGGGCCAACAGGTCATTGCTGAAATCTATCCATTAGACCCCTCTACTGCTTTGAAGTGATCTCGTAGCTACTGGAGAAAGCATCCTTTCAATGTTTGTTTGGGGTTTTTTTCCAATCATGACAGGTTTGAAAAGCCCCATCTGAAATAATTTTTACAAAGTTTGCTTGATGCCTGCAATGCACTTCGAAGGGTGGGGAAAAAAGAACCCATTTTTTGTGGCTTTTATTAATTCTACCTCTCTTGCTTTCTACCATGAGCAGAATGCTATGGGGCTGGACACCACACAGAACACATGATTAGACTCAGGTTTTGAAACACTTCTTTGTAATGCAAGGGGCTCTGCACACACCAAAGTTTTGCTGTTAGACCTGTAGAAATAAATTCATAAATAGTCTGTTTATCCACCATAGTGCACTAATTCCCTCTCTGGCTCTTTACTGCGTATTAAACTATGTGTCCATCAATTAGTTGCAAAAATACATTGGCAAATTTATTATCTTTCTGGACCAGTGTCTTTGCATTTTTCATCAGAACAGTTGCAGTCCCTACATTGGATTTCACAGTATGGTGACTGTAGCTGCAGGAACACTGCGGGGCTCTATTTGTGAGAAGTCTCATGAATTGAATCCCATGGTTCTGTCCACAGGGGGTGACTAGCAATGAACCAGCCCCTGTATATTAAAATAAACTGAAGTACATTTTCAAGGGCAACTGCCAAATGGTTTTCCTTTTTCCCAATTAACAGCTAACTTCTCCTGCTTCCCTCAAAGGCTCAAGCCTCTTATTTAACTCCATCACTTAGCTTTGATTATTTCAACAGACTCAGTAGTATGAGTGTGCTCTCTTCTCAGCTGTCTTTCCTCCTGAATCTTTTAGAGAGGTTTCTTTGTCATCGATTTTGGGTGAATATCCATTCTCTTTATTTGCTAAGGTATAGAGCCTGGAATGTAAGCAATTACATTTTGTGAGTAGGATCGATGGTCATAGTTAACGTACTTTCTTAAATACCAACAGGAATACAGAGAATGTGTCTTCACTGGCGTTTTAGTTCAGATCAGAAATGTGCTTTAGCAGTGAATCTCTCAACGTAATTTCCCATGCTGTGGTGTTAGTTGCTGGCTAGGGTTGAAACACAACAAGCAGATGGACTGGATTTCTGCTGGGGGAAAATAAACTGGAAGATGTACTCCAGCAATGTTCATAACCCTCTCTGACCTCCTGCAGTCATTCACTCAACAGCTAACCTGAGGTAGAAAAAAAAAATTAAATAGATATGGACTAGATCTCAAATGCCTGAGCAACAATAGTTTTGCTCAATAAATCTGCATAAGATGGACTGAACCAATACTAAGTCTCATTGAAATCAATGACACTTGTATAATTTCCCCAAATGCTGGGAGAAATTACTTCACCATTTCCTGAAATCACCAATAATTTGCATCTCTGAGAAGACATAATAATTTAAAACTCTGTTGGAATAGGTTTGCTTTTCACCATAAATTTCTAATGAACTCGGTGTAATTTCTCACTCCAAAATCACAGAGTCTCTTGCAAAATTCAAACATTTCTGGTGTGAATAAACAAAAATCAACAACAACAACAAAACCTCCTCGTACTATTTTGATACATTTACCTGTAGTTTAAGGGAGAGAATAAAACCTGAAATCCTGAAAACCTGATTTGTCTCAGATGGAATTATAGACAGTGTTACAGGTCTTCTATTAATTAATTTTTTTGGGGGGTTGTTGTCTTCCAAAGCAAAATTCTGACTGAGAGATACCCTGGATAAAGAGCAGTGTGCTCCAAATTGCAAGGAAAGTACATTACTTAGCTGACAGCTGACCTGCCTTTTATAATTAATATCGGAACAGCAGTAAACCAAAATGACTACTTTTCCACTTGATATAACTTGTCTTCTGTCTTGTCCTCTTTAAACTTCTTTCAACACACTATATCTATTGGCATATCCTTCTAAAATCCCTTTCAGTGCTGTGTTTTGATCTCTTTAGCTAGTTGATCCCATTTTCTCACAGTGTAATTTTGTTTAATTGAACGATGTTCTCTTAATTAAGAAATAATTAAAGTGGAATTTCACTGAAAATATCTAGGTCTTACCTTATTTCCTGTTTTGCCTAGGAAGACAATCTGTTGGAGCAGCTGTGTGAACAATAAAACACACCTCGTATTAAGAGGCTAATCTGTTTTAACCATACTAAAAGTTATCTTAGTACTTCAGATATCCAGAAGGATCTTTTCACTCTCTTCCTTATCTCTTTTAAATCTCTCAGAGAAATGAGAAATCTCTTCTTATATTCTCCTGGATCTAATTTACATACTGTCAGCATTCTTGACTGGTCCCACAAATTGACACATGCAGGAGAATTGAAAGAGGAATAATAAGTTGAACTATTAAAGTAAGTGAGAAGGGAAAGAAATGAATATTTGTGAAGAACATGCACAGAGCCTATGGTAAAATAGAAAATGTGGCAGTTAAGGATGATGCATTTCTTCTTTCAATATAAGTACATAATTATGACTATTATGTCTGAAATCCAATTAGATATTTGGGAAGAAAATTCTGTCAAAGACTTTTCATTCTATTATCTTTATTCAAGGTGTAATATCAGTGAACAGAAAATAATTCAGCACGGAGTCCGAGTGCCCACGGCTATCTCATAAATATATATATTAAATATATTAAATATAGATATATACCTTTATATGTATTGTATATTATGTATAAGAGTCTTCGGTACACCAAGTCAAATCCTATTAGTAACAACAGCTGACTGGTGTTAATTTAAACTTTCATTAGTTTCCTGCTAGTATCTCTTCAACTTCATCATTCCCTGACAAGCACAAGGGGAAATGATGTGCCACTTTTCATTTTCCAAATATGATACATTTAATAATGAAAGCAATGTTTTTAAACTTTACAATTTGAATGGGAGCTATTAAAATAGAACATTCTTAATAAGAGTGAGGTGTAAGGATTGACCTTGTGGCAGAGCTGAGCACTCAGAAATTAGGGTGAGGAAGGTGAAAGATGTGAGAATTAGTGATCGTCTCAGAGAAAAATAACCAGACATAGGTATATATATATATATGTATATAAATGCATATACATTCTTGTTATATTTCCACTGTGTATTCTTGAAAAGCAGTATATGTTCAGAAATAATTTGCTTTTTTGGGAAAAAAAATCCAAAACAAGTCTAGAATTATGTATTTGAACTGTCTCTGGCAATGGCTAGTTCTGCTGGTAATTATTGAAGACTGAAAAGCTGTTGTTATGTGCATGTGCGATAGAATCCCCAGAGACAGCACGGCAAATATTAAACCTGCTGTAGGGGCTTGATCTGAACCATAAAAGCAAGTGTATAATCAAATAAAACAGGCCTATAAATTGCACTCACACTTCAAAGCTCGCTATTAAAGTGTCTTTGTTGGATTCAGTGTTTATTGGGCTTCAGTGATTTCTAGAGTAAATGTGCTAATTTTACTCAAGGCTTGATAAGTCCCTTTCCAGGAACCAAGAGGACCTTGTGTGGAGCAGAGACCTCCCTCTGTGTGGAGCAAGGAGCTATTTCAAGGCTACAACTACACCTAATGTCACAATATAGGTGAGTGTCTGAACTACCCAGCATTAGCCAGGTGATGGTAGCTGTTTGACTGACTGTTCTTTTCAGTTTTGTAATCACAACTTTCGCTGTTTATACTGATTTTGACAGGAATAGAGTTCATTTACTTGACAGTGTCCGCTATGGGGCTGTGTTTTGGGTTTGGGCTGGAAGCAGTGTTGATAACACAAGGATGTTTTAACTGATGCTGAGCAGTGCTTGCGCAATGCCAAGGTCTTTCTTGCTCCCACCCTGCCCGGCCAGAGAGTGGGCTATGGGGGGTCACAAGAATTTGGGAGGGGACACAGCTGAGACAGCTGACCCCAGCTGACCACAGGGATATTCCATACCGGATGGCTGGTTGGCCAGGGCTGCCATTGCTCAAGGGAGTGGCTGGGCATCACCACAACCATTGGTTAGTGGAGAGCAATTTATTTGGGTTTTTATCACTTGTTTTTCTTGGTTTTAGTCTTTTTAATCTCTTTGATGTTTATTTTGTCCTTTTTAAAAAATTATTAAACTGTCTTTATCTCAACCCACAATGGGTTTTTTGTTTTGCATTTTTTCCCTGAGAGCTCACTCCCCCATCTCACTAAGTGGGGAGTGAAACCCTGATGCTGTTGTATGTATATGAGTGTGCATACAGATGATTCCTGTGAAGTAGCTGAGATGTTACAAACCCATATATGCTCTTGCTTTAATATGATTTGTGTTGTCTGCCTTTAGATATACACAACCACTTACTTGTGATGCCACATGCTGGAAAGTAAATCCAATTGAAAACATTAAAATATGTTACAAAGAAGAGATATTAATATATTCTTCACTTATCCACTACATCTCCCTTTAGGGTTTACAGCAATCTACATGTGTTCCCTTTTGCTGTAGATAGCATATCCCTGTATAGGAACACAGACAATGAATTTAATGTTTGGAATTACCTGGATTCTAAAAATGAGAAAATATTTAGTCCCATAAGCCACAAAGAACAGCAGGAAAAAAAATACAGTCATGGAGAAAGGCTGATGAAGCGCTGGGTGCACTGCCGGATTTCTGAATGACATGGGATTATTTCAAAGAGTTGGGATTCTTGAGTGCAGTCACACGGCAAGAGGAGTCTTTACGTAGCTTGTAATGCCTATAAAACAGTCTGTGAAAAATTTAATATTAAAACAGTTAGAAGAAAAGAATAAACACCGATCTTGAAATAATGAATGCAGGCTGTATTGTTCCATCAGTATCTTTCATTGGTTTTGACAGTAATTTTCTCCTGTTAAAAAAAAAAATCAGTGGAATAATATACCAATGTATTCAATACAGGGTAAGTATATGGTATAAGTAACAGAAATGTTCACACTTTCAATGCACAAACACCATTTCAAATTGGCATATTTTTATTGCATTTTGACTGGTTTTTTTAACAGTTCTGTGAAGCACTCACTTATGTAACCAATACTAAAAGTATGTAATTTCACTTCTTTTATCTCCTTGTATAAACTTTTGGAAATGTAAAACAGTATGTTTGATTCTGCAGTTCTTCCCTGTGCATAATAATTTCAATCCCTCCCTCCCCCCATCAAAACCAGGTGTTCAGTGCTGCTGCCTGAATATCCTGTTATGGGAAATTCTCTGCCCACTTTGCACAGATCTAAATGATAACCTAAATTATTATACAGAGAAAATCATCTCATAAGGCAAATTGGTTAAAGAGTAAAAGAAGAAAAAAAAGAAGAAAAAAAAGCAGCACATGCTTCCAAAAGTGAAGCGATTGTTAGTTCTTTCGTAATCTTCTTTCTTCCACAGCTATTTATCCTCAACTACTGTTTCTCTTTAGTTCTTAATCCTTAAGTACTGAAAAAAAAAACCAAAAAACCCCCAAACCCCACAAACAAACAAACAAACAAAAACCACATTGATTTAATTGGAATGAGAGTATATCCTTTTTTTGAGGCGTTTTGAGTTCAAGTAGTTCCGGGTCAGAATTAGTTACTGGCTGGACCAGTGTGTTTATTTCTTAAATCCAATGAGGTCTGCTTGTATTATGTACTGTTTCATTCTTATCTTCAATACTTCCTTGAAGTGCTGCTAGGTTTAAGTGAAAGAAAATGGGTTTGAAGAGCAGATTATAATGTCATCTACGTTAAAACAAACAAACTCAATGTGAAAAATGCTTGGTTAAGGAAATAATTATTTTTCTCCACCAGTTTCACAAAAATAATTAAACTGTATTATATGTTCCACTTAATAATTTTCCTTAATGCTACAAAATGTATTTAATTTTGTACTAAAGGATAAATGGTCAATGACTCACATATATTAATTCAGGAACATCTGCCTGCTTACAGATAAGAGTCAGGGGAGGAAGGCAACTGTGTTCAAGTTCTTGCTCGAAAAATAATGTTTTCCCATTATGAGAAAAAAAATATACTGAAGTAGTTGTTGATTAGTGGATTGACATTGTTTCTCAGATGTTATTATGTGGAGAAATGCTCAGGTGCTTAAAATCCTTTCTGTGTCAGTCCCTAGCCTTGAAGCATTTTGGAATTGTTGATCTTTCAGACTGCTGATAGTCTAAACTGAAGTTGTCTCATGGTGAAATGAAAATGACCTCCATATTGTGTTTGACTTTTTGTCTGTTTTGTGGGGGTTTATTTTTATTTTTTCATGATTGTACAAAACCAATTTATTTATACTGAGTTCTTGTCACTTAAGGAAGAAAAAAACCCAACCAAACAAAAAGAAACAAATAAAAATGTATGTAATCCCAGAAAGGAATGTTCTGTACTGTGAGCTCAAGGAAAAAAAATTGTGGTTGTTTGGCTCAGATTTTTTTGTTTAAACATAAACTAGAACCCATTTTTGGCCTCTTTTAAGGGATTGTCAAACACTAGTGTGGTGGGGGGGAATATAATTATTGCACACTGAGGCTAAGTCGGTCTCACCGAAAGTGATTTACTTAGCACAAATGGTAATGCATAATGAATGTATGTTGAATGTATAATGCTTTTCCTTGCAGTACTTGTTATCAGAAGTAGTCAATGCCAAAATTTTATTTTCATATACAATGTATTTTATTCTAATTACATTAAATTAATCTGACCAGAAAAAGGGAGATAACAGTGTGAGAAGAACGTGAATGATAGTCGACAAACATGCAGAGAGACCAAATGGAATTAGTTTGGAATTTTTTTAATGATTGTCCTTTTTAATAGCTGGGTGGGGTGGTGACTGAGACTGTATTTTCAATTACTCTTCAGGTCATTAATGTTGATTACATTCTTCTCCTAACCATAAGTCTTTATTTAATGAAAATGTATGCCACCCACTAAGCAGGCCTGCAGTTAGGGAACAATGCAGCAGGATTTGATTGCCCTATTAACAATAATCATCGTGAGACTTTGGGAGTAATAATTTAATGACTTCTTGCACTCTTGTGCTACTTTTTGGTAGTGTTCATTTAGCATGTACTACAGTGATATCTCTAATGAAACTTAAACTTGCCAGCAAGCATTATTAGCTAGAGATAGGCAGGTATTGAAATACCAGACCTAACAGGGCTCCAGCAACTGCCATTAAAATATTTGTGAACAAGATATTTGAATAAAGCAGGGGGGCCTCTGAGAAAGAGATAATTAAATAAATAATATGCATGACTGACAGGGCTCATGTGGAGGATGTTGTGGAGGGGAGGAGGGGAGTGCAAGGAGAGGGAAATATTTTGTTTGGCTTTCTCCTCCTCACCATTCCCAATCATTGCCAGCCCTGTGGACAAAATGCAAGGCTAGTGGCACAGAGCTGGAACTGACCCAATCAGAGAAAATGGCAGGACAGCTAAAAGTTTCCATTTCATGCCGCTCAGTCTGGCTCACAAGCTGTCAGACTCTCACTTGGTGGGTCCAGCTCTGGTCACACACTGTTCCCTAAAGAATTCCCTCTTCTGCATTCTGAATTGACCAGTGGAAATTGTTTTGCTGGGGCAAAAAATAAACTGTTAAAGAAGACATTTTACTCAGTCTTATATGAAGAACTACAGTTATGGGAGGGAGCTGCTGTTGTTGCTTGTGCTGTCAACACTTCTTAGAGCCAGAATAGAGAACTCTGTGTTTCAATTATCTGGCTGCACATTTGCACACATTTTCTCCTCACTCAACTGATTCTCTGAGCTTTGTTATACATATTCAAGCTAAAGAGTACACTTAGTAAGGTTGTACCAAGCAAAGACCTACTGCTGAAAAATGTCACCCACAGAAATACGGTGTAGTTTGGGCAGCCAACATGGGCACTCATTGCCGAGTAGTGGCATGTGAGGTCGGCTGCCTGCTTGCCCATGAAACCCAATGTAATTCCTTTTCAAAACCTTTTTTCAGCATAAATCACACTTCAGTCAGATGTTGCTTGATATTGCAGGTGTTTGAAAATGAGTCAAACAACTAAACTCTGTCAGTGAGTGGGTGAGTGCTTCTACTCCATTCCAGTGTAAAGTTAAACTTTACTGTGGTTTGTTGAAATTAATCTATATAACACCGGATTGAAGCTCTCAGGGGCCTTTCACAAGGCCAATAACCACATCTTGGCTCCGAGGTAGGAGCTAATAGATGAAAGGCTGTGAAGAGGTAGCTTCCTAGAACCTCACTGGCATAACTACTGATCAGTAAACCCAGTGCATCTTGGCTGAGATCAAAGTATAAGTCACTGGCAGAACTGGCTGGAGGTAAACATTCCCACTTAGAGTTGACGGATGGTTTAACAAACTGTTCTTTATTATACTCCACTAGTTGCTAACTGACTCAGAGCCTGAAGTTCATACTTGGTTTGTTGTCACTCCAGCAGCAAGTGATGTCACAGAACAGAAGAAATGTAAGCTTTCCAGAAGGGCTTATTTGCACTCAAATAAAATAAAGAATATTTAACCTTGTGATGTTAAACAAATTAATTTTCATCTCACATGTAATTATGGGCAAACCTAATAACGCGTATGTAATACAAAAGTAAAATGGAAGACTTCTAATACCCAACACAGTCCACAAGGAATACCTAAATTCCCAGTAAAAAGGGAATTTAGGCTACCACAGGAGGTTGAAGTAAAGTGTTTGTGATTATCCTTTATCTGACTTATGTTAAGCTGATTGTGTATTTATGCTTTGCTCTGTACTCACATTATGTATGTGTTGCAGTAATCTCACAACTAGTGCAGTGTAGCAGCTTCTTTCACTGTTAGAGTTTCTTATACTGCTTTCAAGTATTGTCCTTCAGAGTTTCTGATGCAGTTGGTAAAAGTTCGGTTTTCTTGACTTGCACCTGGTAATAAACCTCTGGGTTATGTAGGTTTTTAGAGGACTCCATGTTTTATTACACATGCAGCACACATTTAACATATTTTTCTATTTTTGTATCTGTAAATATTTAAAGAGAACAGAAGAGAAATATAACATAAGACTATAATAATAAATTAAGAGAATATAAGAGAGTACAAGAGATATCGTGCTTACACTTCAGAGAACTTTTTGCATCATGTCTTTAAACTGCTATCCTAGTTAGTTAGAGCAGCCGGTACCAGTTCATCACTGTGTGGGTGTAACCCAAACTGTGTATTCCACACCCTCTATGTCATTTCCCAGGAACTGTTAACAAAAGACCATTTGCAGCAGCTGCCCAGAGCACACCTGACCCCTCAGGCTATAAGCTGGGTGTTAAGAAGCCTGTGAGATAGGAGGATGTTCCTGTCCTCATACCCAGGACTCACAGTCACCCATTGTGGAACTCCCCACCCTGGGGGAGGGGCTGGGCGTTCCTGCCTGAACCTGGGTGTGTATAATCTGGGAGTCTGGGGACTTCTAAAACCACTCGTGGGATCCAGGGGAGGACCAGAACCTCGACTGGACTGCAACCACCACCCTCGGCCCGACTGCTAACATCACTCTCGACCAGACTGCGACCCCCGCTCTCACCAACAGGTTTTTCCTCTCCTTTTTCTCTGGACTCGGGGGACCACGTGGGGCTCAGCACGGGGGGGGAGGGGGGGCAACGAACACCCTTCTGTTCGTGCCCCAGGGTGCTGAGTTACACATCTGGGTGTTGTGGGTTAAAACCAGTTGTCTGCATAATTGTATTTATTGTATTATTTTCATTAAATTGTAATTCTGACTTATTATCTCTTTGGGTTGGGTTCATTTCTCCTACTGGTTTACCTTTAAACCAGCACAACTGCAGTGGATAGGAATACTTTAAGAGCAAGAACAGTGGGAAGACTGTAGGTAGTTAAAAAGTAGTCATTGTGTTCTAGGAGATAGTAGGAATGTATATATATTCTTGTTGTAGCTTTACAATATATGCCAACTATCTAATTCCCTACACACGTAGAGAGTATCCAATAGAATTCTGTATTTAACGTAAATACAGAATTCTGTGTTGAATGTAAATATAGAAACAAAAGTAGATATCCATATGATTAACAAGGTTATATCCAGCTCAGCACTGGGGCTTGCCCTAAAATTTCTTCAGCAGGTAAAAGCGACCACAACCCTCACCCCACAGCCAGACCTCCTGTGCTGTGCAGCACTTGGAGGACAAATGCTTTCAGTAACCCTGAGGTTAATCGAATATAAACTGTACCAGGGTCCCAGGAAAGAGTCGGGAGCCAGTGGGTGCTACTGGAACCACTTCAGGCACCAGAGTCCTTTCTCCTGACTGGTTTGTTATCCTGCATGTGTCTGGAGGGGCACCTGCCTGCTGGTAGCAGAGTGCAACAGTCCCTGAGTGATAAAACAATAAACCCAGACAAAAATCCTTCCTAGATGTAAGGGAAAAAACGTGTTCTGAGAAAAGGCTCTTGGGAACTCTCCAAGCGTCAAGTGATTAGAAAGGCAGGTTTGTACCTTCTCAACTAACTTGTTTGTCACAAATCGCTCTTCTTAACTGAGGTGGAGGCCAGACCCACTGATTTTGACAGAAACTGAAATCTAGGCCTTCAGCAACAGAGGTTAAACTTTGAGCTTAAATATCATGCTTGTCTTTTTAGGTCCAGGTTTCTGGTTTTGAGTTGTTTAGTTGTTGCTGTTCTCCAGTCATGCTCATTTCAGTAACTGACCTGTTATCTCCTTATCAGTCTTAAGATCTCTCCACAAGTATAAAATTGACCCAAGCACTTGTTAACTGCTGTCAGGGCAAGTAGTAGGAAAAAAGTTTCATTGTTTGTGGACTTTTTTTGTCATATCACAGGAAACTTGAGGACAAAATTTAATACTAAGCAGAAACAGTGGAGAGCAGAAGGAAGTATCACACTGTACAGAGCTCTCCAACAATACACACCACAAAGTTTCCACGTCATTCTCTCACAAACTGTTACTCTTAAAAGTGAATAAATGTGAGTGCCAAAAACTAGCTGCTTTACACGCTTATAGCTTTACAAGGAGGAAAATTCAACCTGTTAAGTCTTGTGACTGTAGGGCAAGTGTTGATACAAGATTAGATGAGACCTAAAAAGTGCGAAGAAAAGAAAAAAAAATCCAATCTAGATGCTGTGTCTTGTAAGGCAGTACAAACCATATCAGCATTGGAAGGCAGCATAACAGAAAGTGTTATGAATATCAATCACAGAAAGTGTTTCTTTATATCCCATAAATTCACACAGTACAGTTTGACTGTCACACAATGTCAAAGTTAAAGTCAACTTTAATAGACACGGTATTTCACCCTCAATGCTCAAACCAAACCTGATGTTTTCTTCTATTTGCAAAATGCCATACCTTCAGGTCAAAGGGAAAGGGTCTTACTTTAGAGTATTTGTCATGTCCAGGGAGCACACTGATGACTCTTGGAGTGATCGTGGTCACACAGGAGCAGCTACAGTGCTGCAGTTCTGCCTAGTAAGCCAGGCTTGTAGTCATTTCAGTAAAATTCTGGTTTCTTGACTAAGTGGGAGAGAGTGTGTCCCTTACTACGCAAAACAAAGGCAGCAGTTTCTATAAGAACTTGTTGTCTTTTTCTTTTTTTTTTTCTTTTAATTTCTAAGTGTGGTTCTACAAGACTTATTCCTAAGCTCAAGACATTATTGCATGATTTAGTTATTTATGTAAACATTCTTTACTTGCACTCAGAACCACGTAAGACATCTCCTGTATTTTACATGTGTTTTATCTTTATTTGTATCTGATGAAGAGATGTCAAGAGTTGTTTAATCCACTCAAGTGTGGTATCAGATGTCTATTATATAAAGTGTATCTGTTGTATTTCAGGAGTCTTTGTCTTACTTGTTCACATGGTTGGTCTTTATTTTCTCCCTCTCCAAGGAGTTCTATGCATTAATCTAAACTCTGACAGGGAAATATGTTATATTTTATAGGGAAATATCCGGGCATTTTGCATGTACTGCCACACAGAACACACACAGTTTAAAAGGGTACCACTTCAATCTGGCCCTGACAATCTTTCCTAGCTCTTCACTTCAGTGGTTCTTGTCTTCCATCTTTTGTATGGCAGAGACATCTTAGTCAAGAGCCAGGAAATGACCTGTATGATTTCTTTTAGATCGCTGCCTTGATTACCCTATCTATTGGCAACCTTTATTGCTAACTAGAGAGTATTTTGAGAATATCTAAGGCAGATATCAAGTAGCTGTATTTAAATCTTTTCCACAGAAGAACTCTGACTTTAAAAAAATTAAAAATCTGTTTTTTCATGCAACATTAAAACTGTTGTTTGACATTTAAAGGATTGTTTAGTACAGATATTCTACTAGATTTAGGTTGGGTTGTTTTTGGAATAGTATTTGAAAGGGAAATAAAGTCTTCAAGAGAGTCTTAGAAGTTGTCTCAGAAAGTTAAAAACAAAAAAGAAGTTTGTCTGATAATTATTCACTATAAAGGCTTTGATTTTAATTCTTGATATTTGCCAGAACTTCTAAAGCATAAAAAGAAAATGAAAAGGACTTGGTTATTTGGGGTTTTGGGGTTATAATAACATTGATGGTAATATGCTTAAAAATTGGGAGGCTTGGTAGATTCAGTGATTTTGTGCTAGAATTGAAGACAAAGCTGAGAAAGTGTGATATGTCTTGGACTTCAATTCTATGGAATGAACATGCTAACTCAATTTACTAATCTTACTTTAAAACTCTCCAGACTGGGGTGGGAGGAAAGAAGGAAATCACCACCAATAAAAAAATAAAAACCATGGAAAAGGCAACACAGAGTTTTTATATGATTAAGAAGCAAAGAGTATGGGGTGATTTTAAGGTGTTTTCCTTTCATGTTTTGCTTTCTTACAGCCTACATTGTTTCTTAAGTCTTTGGCACAAAGTGGTGACTACTGCTGTCTCACAGAAGTACTTAATTACTCAATATTCTTAAACTTTGCAGCTTCTCTAACTTATGTTCTATTTTGGTTGTATTTCTAACATCTCCAGAGATTTAAACCACTGTGCATTCCTGTTTATATGTTGCATATTGGGCATATAAACATTGGAATACCTTTCTGCAGATGCTGTTCCCTTCGAATTTCTTCCATGCACACTGCTGTTGGAAGAAGGGGCTTGGAGTTATTCAGATTAATTAGGAATGGTGCATTTATTCTGAAAATAGTTGTGATTCACAAAGACTCTGAGTTTTCTGAGGCTCTAGTAGCTAAGAAATGGATGGCTGTCTAGAAAAGGATCAACAGAGCTGCAGGGAACCATTGTGGGCTTGCAAGGGGAAGTTATTATGCCATGAGAAAGCAGTTGGATGAAGGACAATAAAAGTGGGAGTGTACAATGACCTTAATAAACTGTAAACAGCTCAGGAAATAGGTGCTTAGTTGGTTTTGTTTGTTGTGGTGGGGGTTTTTTGGTGTGTGTGGGGTTTTGGTGTTTGTTTGGTTGTTTGTTTTTGTTTTTGTTTTTGTTTTTTTTTGCTTTGTGGGTTTTTTTGTTTGTTTGGGTTTTTTTCGGGTTGGTTTTTGTGTTGTGGCTTTTTGTTTGTTGGTTTGGTTTTGTTTGGTTGGGTTTTTTTGTTTCAATCTGAGGGAAAAGGCAAAGACTATGTGAAATTCCCAGTAGCATCACTTACCAGAATTTTTTTGCATACCAAGTATATCAATGTAGCACCATCTACATTAATATCATACCAGTGGTGATAAAAAGAACGTACAGCTAATTGTTCTCCCTGAATAGCAGCAGTCTCCCCACATTTTTATCCTGTCAGGTTAGGCAGTTTCCTACTACTACCCACACACAGATGTGTGATAGCAATAACCATTAAAAACAATGAAATTAGAACCTTCAGTAAAAGATGATGGTTTAGAAAAATTGTTTCAATAAATGTCAGTTTTTAGCAGAGCAGTGGGACTGAAACCTGGCTATTTTTAATGAATTTGTCCATTTCAATATTTTATCAATGAAAACTTTAATTTCCATGTCAGTGTATTTTTTTTTCCTGTGTAAACCCCAATTTGGTTTTCATTATGAATATTTTAAAGGCTTTTAATAGTAATAATAATTTAAAAAATCAGAATACTTTATCAAAATATTGCTTAGGCTCCAGCTTTTAGAACTTGCAATGTTGAGATACTTGAGAATTTAACAATATGACAAAACTTTCATAAGGCAGAACAGATTTTTTTTAAACAAAATTTTCATATAAATATTGATAGAAAAAAAAGAGTTAAATCAGTTATAATGCCACTCCACCTAGTCAAGCAGGGAACCAAGTACTGGTGAATCAGGATCATAAACAGTTTCTTACATTCTTGTTCCCCCTGTGCCCAATCCCTATGGTATTCATTAAGGGTAATACGTTTCTTAAACTTTATCCAACTGCCTATTTCTTTTTTATCTTTTTTAATTTTTTTTTTTAATACAAGTGTTTATATTTTCAAATGTCTTTATTTACACCTAAAAAATATAGCTGTGGAAATCATTCCATTTTTTAAGCACTAGGCTGTTGGGGGTTTTTTCTGTTGAATTTATGCTTGTATAGTTTATTAGATATAGATTATTCCATTGAGATGCACAGGAATGAATGCTGCTAAATTTTAAAGGAACCAAAGAGCACTGTGTTTGTTTCCTTGAGGAATATGCAAGTCTTCACCAAGATGGCTTGAAGTTTTTACGTTATTATAGATCTACAAAGGCTTTGGAAGCTTTGCTAAGAGCACTAGAAAAACATTTTGTACACACGCTGCCTGTCCACAGACATGATAGTCTTTGCTCTCTGAAATGATCATTGTTGCCTTTAACAGCATTACCATTAGATGGGGTTAAATCAGGATTGGGAGGACACCTGGATCTATTATTGCATGTCTTATTCCTGTCCCATATTTCACAGTGTCCTGGTCTATATTTCACAGTCACAGAGTATCCTGAGTTGGAAGTGACCCACAAAGACCATCGAGTCCAACATCCGTGTCTTATTCTGTTATATCCTAATCCTCCTCCAAGCTCAAGTTTCCAGTGGAAGTGTAGCTGAAATTTGTCCTGTGTGTCAGCATGTTGCTTAGTCTAATCAAAACGGGACACCACGATCGTGGCTTGTACCTGTTCTGAAGTTTGGATGCATCCTGTGACATTTTGTGGTAGTTCACCATTGAGATGATTCTGAAATACTCTGTTGCACTTGGTAGAAGTCTTTTTTTTTTTTTTCTTCTCTAGAGTTTAGGTCCTGTTTTATATTGCCTTTGTATACCTTTAAAAGAAATCTATCTGAAAGTATATGATCAGTGAGACAGTGACAAAAGTGTGTTCAAAAATTAAAAAAAAAAAGGCTTCTGAATTCTAGAAAAGTTTGATTTGACCACAAACTATCTATACATAAGCATAAAACCTAACATTAAAAATATATAAATCTACAAAGGCTGAACTTTCCAAAGGGAGAACCCCAGGTGAGATGGAACAGAAATAAATAGGTTTACAAATACATTTTCTCCCTACCCACTGTGTCATGGCAGCAGACATTCTTCTTAAGGTTTCTTCTCAGCCCGGGAACAAGGTATTTATGAGAATGGCAGCAAAGTCCATTCAGCACTCTCATAGTCCTCAGGAAACACTTCCTTTCTGTTTTCCAATCTGAGGTCCAGCTGGGTGTTTCTTTCCAGCAGGTGTAGCACAAGCTGCAGGATCCACACTCCCGTGGTGTTTGCATTTCCACAGCATCCAGGGAAGTGTGTGCATTCACTCAGCAGCTCTGCCCCTCAGCCCCACTGTGTATTCAGAGAGCTTTTCCCAACTGAGGATATGCTTCTGTGTTAAGGAAGGTTCATCCTGCTCGAGATTCCGCAGGGCCCAAGGGGCAAAAACTGAAACAAGGTAAATGTCCCTTAGAAATACCTCGAGAGGAATATTGCACGGTGAGGTCTAAACAAATGAACAGAATGGATTCAAAGATGGAATGCACTTTCTGGTTTTGCATGTGACTTTAGCTACCCCATTCCCACCTGGAAAACAAAATGAAATGCAAGAAGAACCACGTGACCAGAAACATCCACATTGCAATGCTTGTTTTGGATGTTTTGGCCGTAGAGAGCGTGAATGGTCTTTGCATTCAATGTACAGGGTAACTCTTTCCTGATTACTGCTGACTTTGGTGTTAAATATTGTGTAATCTAAGGCTGGCTGGAATTTCAGATCATAAAAAGTAGTGTTTTGCTGGAGCCACTAAAGGATGTAGCCTAGCAATTTTTGTTATTTTCTGGGAGGATTTGATGACAGTTTTGTCCCAAGCCAAGAAATTTCAGAATCTGTAAGTTTGTCACTTCTCCTGTTTTCTATTTTCTTAACATGCTGACTTTATTATTTCTTCTAAAGACAATCAGTATTTAGCATTCTGCTGTCCTATAGCTCAAAGGTATAGCGATACCATGTTGCTGTCAAAATAATGATGACATTAGAGAGATGAGTAAATATGTGGTGGATGTCACACACACTTTCTCTCCTAGCAAAGAATTGGAGCTAGGAGAAAGAGAATAATGTGTGTATAATTCTTAGGGAATATCTCTGGTCACTCCTCTCCTCCTTTTATTTTTTCCATATCATTGACATTTCTGAAAATGGAGCCTTGTTAAAGACTTTGGCTTTTATCAGTAGGCTAGCAAAATAAGGTTTCCCTGAGGGATAATGCATGCGGAAAACATGATTTCTGTGAAACACTGTAATAATATTGTTGTGATGGTATCTTGCAAGATGAGGCAGACTGGAGTAACGTACTCCAGAAGTTATTTAAGAGCTCGAGTCTCATGTCTTTACTCACTTTGTCTTCAGAAGAACTTGCCCATAAAGTGCTACTCAGTAAGTAAATCAATTGCCACCTGAAAGAGAGAATGGCTTTGTAGCTAGAATGGTCAAGGAACTTAGACTCTTCTTAATTTAGCCTCTTCCTGTGAAACCTTGGAAAAATTATTTAACCAGCCCCACAGATGGAAAAGTCACATTACAGTGTCTCAAACTTTTTAGTGTGTTTATGCTAAAAACATGGCACAGGCGAATGCCTATTAGATATTATCTGTGCTTATGCTTTCATGGATCAAATTCCCAAGTTCTTCTTATACTTTAGCTATTGGACTGCCCTCTTCTGGGGACCTTAAATATGTCACATGCAACAAAACATTAAATTGACCTACTTGTTGCAACCTGTGAAGTTACCAACAGGCATCAATCTGTTCTTTTCAACTCCAGAGTGTAAAAAGTTGTCAATTTGTATGCAAAGGCAATGTCTTTGGGACCAGTCTGCAGCTCCCTACCTTCACTTCCCCCACAGGCAAGATACAGCATCTGATTTATAAATATTGGCAGAGGTTGCTGTGTGGTAGGATCTCAACAATCCACAGCTGGTTGGATAAAATTTGTTATTAACTCAAAGGTCCTGTGACACTTCTCTGTAGAAGTATAAATGGCTGAAAACAATACCCAAATTCAAGACTTTGCTGCAAATCAGTGCAACAGCCACCCACTGCAAGTGTAGCTCTATGAAATAACTATAATAGCAATCAAATCTAATCACAGAAAAAATTACCTGTGCGTGAGTCTTTAATTCTAATTCTCTTTTTTCAGTTTGTGGTAATGTATTTATTTATTGCCAGAGTTGCTAGGGGTACAGTGAAACAAAATGAAATCTATTTCTAATACATCTTCAGATTCCTAATAGGGTAAGTTTTGAACCACAGAATAGAGAAAAAAAAATATATAAAATGGTGTGCTTTGTTTTCCCCCCTGTGGATGGGTTTTACAGTAAGAAAGCAAATGTTAGCTTCTTATAAGTGACCAGCCTTCCACTGGATATCACCTTTCCAACTGAAGGGGAAATAGCATTCCTTTTCACTAAAACTACTTCTTTTATTGTATTAAACATATGCATTCACTCAGTAGATCCTCTGCAGCAGATCATAAATTAAAAATAAGATTAAAAACCCCATGCAAAATGAACATAGAATATAAAAAACTTTGTGCAATTACTGCTGAGATTTTGTATTCACTGCAATATCAACTCAGGTGAAACCAAAACCCCTCACTATGTTTTTTTTTTTCAAAAACAAATAGGGTGTGATTTGGAGGGGTTGTGGTTTTTTCCCCTCACTTTTTCATTCCTCAGTAGAGAAAGTGGCTTTGTTTTTCTAAAATGCAGTTTATTATTGCACCTTACCAATAAGGCGATTAAAAGTTTAAGGCAGGAAGCTTTATCCAGGTCTTCAGACGTAGCACCAGAGGTTCCAGTGACCAGGCTCTTGATTTGACCAGTCATGTGCCACTATTCTTTGTCCCCATAATTTTTGTCTGATTTGTGCTGTAAAACTTTCTGGGCTCCCACTGGCTCTCTGCTTTTTGGTATATGCCATTCACTGCAGTGGAGGTGGCAGTCTTCTGGAGATCTTATTCACCATGTTACAACAAAAAATGGTGGTAAGCTCTAGTCCTCAAATGTAATAAATCCATAGAAAGGAGTTGATTTTAAATGAGGCTGCAAAACTTTCTGCTTATTTTAGCTTAGGAAAAGGCAAAGACTATATAATCCGAGATCAGGATGCTTTCATTCACAATCTTCGAGCTGCTTTAATGCCATTACTGGCAATGCAGAGCGTTCAGCGTGGCATAGATTTCCCTTCTTCCTTGTTCTGCAGCTGCAGGCTTCTGGCTTCATCAAAACCTTCCCCCAAAAATGTGGTAGAACCCACCATGCTTTATCTCCTATTAGACCACCTTCAGCTTTTTCTACTGAACTGCGCTTTTTCTAACCTTTGCAATCAAAAGAAATGCAAAGATAGTAAAGGTTGTGTGACAAAGCTATGGGGGCAGACACATCTCTCCCAGGCAAGGAAGCTCCATAACACATCCATTAACAGCTACATTAATATGCTACAACCAAGGTGACAGCATTTTAGAGAAGGAGCAATAAGATATTTCTCTTAAAACTCAAATATTCCAGTTCATCTTCTCACTCCAACCCGTGTTTTCCATTAACACGGTTGTTTTCACATTTGCAGCCTCGTCAGTGTGTACCATTCTGTGAAACAGAGATGAACTTGATGGAATGCTCCTTCTTGTGTGGCTATGGCTGCAGAAGCTGGCGTGTCCCAACTTTCATTTCATGAACATTTAGGGTGAAGATCATTAATAGAAAAAGATATAATGAATAAAGATGTTGTTAGCAAAAAAAAGGTCTTAATTAGCTTACTAGCTAGTCTCAACCACTGCAAATACTGGCTATTAGTAAAACTGGATTATATAGGAATCTTCCAAAACTTGTAAATGTTATCAAATTTCATAATAAATATTTGGGAAGGAGTGACAGAGTTTGATCAGTATTTTAGTGGCAGGCATTGAAGTCTGTCTCTCTCCTGGGGAAAAATCTGTTTCTTTCAACAGTTCATGGTGCAGTAACTAAAGAAGTAGAAATGGTCACTGTTGAGCAATACTTTCTTAAAGTAATTCTTTCCTTCCCTGGGCCATGCCAAGTTATTATCAGTATCAGTAAAACTATCTGTGGGGATTTTATACACTTAGAAGAGCTGATGGTATTCATTAAAATATGCTACTGTCTTTTCTTAAATTTTTCTTTTAGTTGATTCACATTCGTCATGAACTACTTCAAACAGAGGGTAATAGGTTTAGGGGCAGGGAAAAGTGTGTCAAAACATGGACTGTAAACAAAAGATATCAGAGAAATTCAAGTGTCAAGCAGAGGAATAAATATTTTCAAAGACTAGAAGTCTGACTATGCAAAAGCTATTAGGTTAGTAATCCTTTATTGTTTGTTCCTTCTCCAGATCAGGGTTCTTTTGTGATGGCATAGATTTCGGACCGGGATTCACATTGAATGTGAACAGTATGGGGTTGCAGGAAAAAAAGTAACCATACAATGAATAGAAAATGAATGTTGTATTCCTTTTAGGCACATGTTGATCAATCCTTGATTGTGACAGTTTATAGCCATCATAAGATTTGGCTTTATATTAGGAGTTTTTAGCAGAGGTTCGCATGCTGAGAACTCTTAGTTGAATAGCACTTATTGTAAATGCTAAATAATACTAAGAGATTAGTTGATGGAGTAAGCCTATTTAAATTTAGAACTATTTAGTTATTTAGTTGTATTTAGTTATTTATTTGTTTAGTTGTGGTTTTCACCCTGCTATTGCAGTGCTTCAATTGTGACTGTGTTCATGTGTTAGTGAACTCTGAGTATGAAAATAAGGAAGAAAAGAAGCAGACCAGTCACATTACTGTGTCATTTCTATGAGCTTCAGAAAGAATATAACATGAATCACATACATAAGCAGTCTGGAGTTTATTATTTACAAAGCTATTCCAGCTCCAAATTGCCATTGGTACCTACAAGCTTGAGATCAACTAGAGATCAACTGTTTTCTCTCTGCCTTAAATTATTCATATTGCAACCTCTGTTGTTCACTCAAAGTTTTCTGGGTTGGAATAAGTGTTTTAAAACTTTGGAAGCAGAAATATATATATATATATACTCCAGCAGCAGAGTAAATGACTATCATCAGAAATGGGTGACAGGAATTAATGTCCTTTGTTTGTTTTTCTAGGCTGTGACTGAGAGACGGGTGAGCAGAGTGAAAAATCCAGTAACAATGGCAGATCTCACAGGAACTGATGGTACTGAGCAACTCTAGAAATCAGATCTTGAGTCTAGACTTGAAAAAAATTGTATCTGCATGTGGCAAGTTGTTATTTTGCCTGGCCATACTGTTGAAGAGATTTCTGCACATGAAGTAAAAATAAGAGGAAGTTTTAAGTTCGATCTGCCTTTTTAATAGCACATCATAAGAAACCATTTGCAGTGCATATGAAAAGGTAAATCAGTCTTGTGAAGCTCAGGGGTGAAACTGTTTTCATAAGCACTGTTACCATAACTAGTTTGGGAATGTCAATGGGTGTGCTTGGAATTTGAAATGGTTTGCATATGCACAGATACAGACTATGGGAAATACTCTCAGGGAGCTGGGGTGTCTCTGTATTAGCTGTGAGTGCTGGATGCCCACCACTACTCTGCAAGGGAGACCTTCCCTCAAGAAACCATCCAGTCAAGAAAGTCTCTGAACCCTGATCTTGATAATAAAAGTTCTGGTGAAGTAACCTCATTCAGTGGTTCCAGCCACAGATATGGCGTCCTTCTTTGGGGTCTAGCTTATTCTTAGCTCAGTTGTTCCAGGTGATAGCATTGCAAGGTCAGTAGGTGACTGTCCTGGAGATGATTTTCCAGTGAGTATTCCTCTGCTTCAGCCACTGGTCAATCACAGTTTTGGCTACTATGTTCCCTGTCTCTTTTCCTGAGAAGCTTCTAGACAGCAGTTGTGACAGAATTTCCTCTCATCTCCCTCCCAAGTGACGTGTCCCAGTGGGTGCCAATGGGTGCTCAGCTCCTGAGGAAGCACCACCTGATCTGGTACAATTGGAATGAAGCACCAAAATTAGGTGCTCCCTGATTAGGAACTCACTGGCCTTAGTATTTCCCAGCCTATGAAATGGGCCAGAAATGATTCTCCAACCCTCAGGTTGAGTAGCACAACAGCTGCTCTGTCCAAAATGGTAAATTCTCTGTTCTTCAAAACAGAAGGGCCCCTTCTGAGCTGCTGAGAGGGAAGACACTGCTCCATGCTACCACCTGACCTGTGCTGGTCTCCATCCAGCAGAGAGCTGGCTGGCCTTGTCCAAAAGGTACCAATAACTTAACAGCATGGGCAACTGCTTGATGGGGTTGAGGTCCCTGCCCTGGCTGTGTTCAACTTACAGATACAGCCTCCCTTCCTTGAGGTGCTTATGGGATGGGCCTGGCTTTAAGACCTCTGTGCGTGAATTATGGCTCCTTGCTGTGTACTGTAAGACTGTACAAAACCAACTGTAAAAGTTTAGCTCTCTGCTGATACCAGAACAGAAGAATCATCTGCCCAAACCTTCTCTACAAGCTGCTGAAGCTGCGACTGGGTTCTTCTCTACTGCTCGTGCCCTCTTACCTTTCTGCCGTGTTTTGATGCAGGTTGAGCACAACATAGTGGAGTTGTGCCACCCTTCACACACGACCCTCCCTCCTCTCCAAGTCCTCAGGACCAGCCTGGCTGCTGAAGCAGGCTCTAGCTCTTCTGGCTTTGTGCTAAGAGGCAGCATTTTTTCCCTGTGCTGGGTAATTAAATAATGCCTGGGGCTGCAGAATAACACGGTATCTGTTTTTTTTGCATACCCTCAATTCTTCACAGCAAGTGTTTGTGAAATAATGGGAAGTATTATGGAGCAATTCGATTTCATGAATCGTTCATACTGGTGGCAAAGCATTCCCTAATTATATAATAAACATCTGTTCTGCTTGATTAAGTACTCTCAGAACAGAACCATTTCAGAGAGTCTTCTTTCACTTGCTTAACCAATACAAACATCTTAATTTTACTTTTTTAAGTGGTTGCTGCAATATTTGCTGACCTTCATTTGATAAAACTAAAATGACAGCAAGGAATATAAATTACTGAAATGAAAAGGTGGTTTGTAAAGTCTTTAAACTGTCCATTGAGCTGAAGCACAATACCTTAGTAAGAAGATTTAGAGTCTACCGTGTGGTCTTATGGGAAATTCCTGTGCTCTTGGAAAGCTCAGATTTGATTTGTCTAGTTCCGTGAGATCAGTAACCATAGCTAAAATGGTAGCAAGTTTCTAGCTCTAAATGCCCCCAAAAGAGAAGGGGTCAATTCTTTGAGTTTTGAGTTTTCTTCTTTCAAAGACTGGAGCCATGAGAGGAAGGAAAAAACCAGCCACAGGAGCTGTTTACAACATTGAAATGCATCACACACTGTTAGATCAATGGACTGCAAGGGTAGGAATCTTTTATATGGAAGCCTGCAACAGCCCTGCTAGGACAAGTTACTGATGCAGCAGGGTTGGAGTATTCTTTCATGTGCTTCCCCAGTAAATTCCTAAGTGTCCTGAAAGGAAAGGGCAATCAATAACTCATCAGACATAATGTAAAATGAAACTAATGTTCAATCAATTAGGTACCATAACCATTCCATGGAAGCACCAATCAGAAATAAAAATAGTTTAAGCAATTAAGCAACCTTTTAAAAGCACTTGGGGATGGGAACTGTTCTGTTTTCACAAGAGACATATTCTAACGAGACTCTCTTGTCAATAGCTGCCAGAGATGCATGGCTTCAGATGCTAAACTGGGTTATTTCCACAAATAGCACCTCTAGCATATTGAGTTCCTTTAGATACCATGGTGAAAAGATTTGTCATCTTCATTTAAATACATTTCTGGTATTCCTAAAGGCGTTGTTTTACATGCCTACATGTATGAGAAACACAATGAAGATGGGAGGTAGAGTAGGATCATAAAAACAAAAATTCTTGATTTATGCCTTGGGTTCAATTTGCTTCACCTGTGTAATACCTGTAAGAATCAATTAAAGCTTTTGTAGCATGGCTGAAGGAGGTATTGGTCCTATTTATTATTATTAATTTATTTATTACATCACAGCGGAGGGATTTTAAATGTAGAATTCCAACCAATTTCTTTTGCTCTTCTTTCACCTTTTTCTTTTAAAGAAAATTCTCCCAGAGTCTCTAAGGAACAGAAGCTAGAATTTAACCACCTTGATTACATTGTCTCTTGGATAATTTGTGGCAAAATGCTGTTTTCATTTACTATGACATAAGTGTAGGTTAACCTGAAATATTTTATTGCTTCTGTGTAGTAAGAAAAAAATTCTTTATCAAAAGAATAGGATCTGTGGGTGAAATGCATCATTTACTTCAAAGTTAATACAGCTAGTTGAAAATATTACGTCCAAATGTGTTGTGGAAAAATAAGTATTTTCAAAGTCAGGGGTTTTTGGACTTTGTTTTGTTTTTCTAACACTAACTCTCTGTGGATATCTTTCATTTATTTTTTTTTTAATTAAAAAAGCACAATGATAAATCTGAATATTTTTCTTTTACACAAAAATGTTCTCATTTGGTCGAGCTGCCATAAAGACATAGCACAGCTGTGACATGGTTGCCTTGTCCGCCTTATGTCTGATGTCATGAATTATTTATTGAACTTCAAATATTAGGGGGGAAAAAACCCTCCCTGCCTTAGAAATATCAGTTACTGTCCTCTGGTGTGAGTACAAACGCTGATCTAGTTGGACTAGTGTAATGAGCAGATCATGTGGATTCCAAATCCCCTGAGATAGGAAACTTCGCTGTTTAAAATGGAAAATCATAGGATAAAGGACAGCTTCTTTTTTGGTAGTGTTGCAAACAGCAAGAACTGGACTCATCTGCTTAGGCCAGCCAAGTCCACCATGAATGGAAGGGTCCTATTCATTAAAAATGGAAATTGCAAGATAATATTAAAGCTCAGATTTTACTACAGTTGTACTAACATTCTGTTTCCGTGTACAGGGACTATGATAAATATCCTGTTTACCAAATAGAGCTTCTTTAAGGATGGAAAAGGCTGAGGGGATACATCCAGTTCCTGTCAGACTGGATTATTTGAATTCTGCAATGCTGTTAAACCATTGTGGGCAGTGTCTCTCTCACAGAAAGGAAGAACTAGAATTAAAGTCCAGTGTAGTGATTCATGAGCTCAAAGATTTGTGTTGGAAAGGGGGAGAACTGGGTCTCAGTGTGTAAGGGGTTAGGGTTATCAGAGAGGAAATGGAAGGGCAGTATAAATCACTTTTGGATTTTCCCTTTCTGACTGTATGCCCATCTTGTCCATGTGGAAGAAAAGCCGGAGCAGACTGGGAGTGTCCTGCATTTTGGAAAGGTCAGCTGCTCAGAGCCCATTGCTGGGAGGTGAGAGGTAGGAGTCAGTATCCTGAAGGCAATCAGGGCATCAGCCTGTGATCTTCAGCTTGGGGGGTGAATACTTCACTAGAGAAGGTATCCAGACAAACTTTGGTCCCTGTTGACATATGTGCGGGTGCCTCATATTCTGAGGTGTCTGTTTTTCCTGATGGACTGCATAAGAATCCTGTATTCTGTAACATTACAATGCCTGGATAGCTTCCTAAAAGTTCTGCTGTTTCTTAGCCAGCAAAACATTTTTTGTGTGTTATGCAGTAAGAAAGATTAAATAACTGCAACAAACTTAAAAGAGACTGAAAATCTTGTATTGAAGAGGGTGGAGGGTTTCTAAGAAGGGGCTATCAAATAGAAGCTTCCTTAGATGTATTTATTACTGCAAAGAAAATGAGGTGTCAAATAGCCAGAGAGTTCTGATAGCTGTGTTTTATTTTTGGAAAGCATCAGAACTATTATTTCTATCTATTTTTTTTATTTTTTATTTTTCCCCTAGGCTTAAAATTTGTTGCCCAGTGAACTGTCGCTTCGCAAGCTATCTTTCCTGAAGCACTGCATATCCCAGAATGTAGATTTGGATTAAAAAAGGGGCAAGGTGTGAGGTGTGGGCATATGGCTACTGTTCCATATTTAGAATATTACCCTCAGCAGTGTTAACGTTCCAGCTGCAGAGATCACTCATGCATATGCATAGTCCTCCAGGAGCAGAAAAGGTAGGATTATTGCGTGTGTCTGAAAGTCTTAATTAACAGATTTCAGCAAGGTGAATGGTAGGTAAAACTTATTACAAGCATCACTTTAGTAGTATATCTGTGAAAAGGTAGGATATGCAGGTAGTGGACTGTATAATTACTCTGGTCTAAAAACCTATGAAACATGTTACCCGGTTTTTATTGGGTAGACATATATGACACGTATTTTTTGAGCAAAATGAATACCAAGCTGCACTGGACTTCAACTTGGCTGGAAGCAGAATTCAGACTTTCTTTTCTTCTTCTGATCCACTTGAATGAATGGAGTCAACAGCAGAAAATATGAGCTTTTTTTAACAGATGAAGTGCAGGAAGGCATTTAATTAAATTAAAGCTCAGAAAATGTTAAACCTATGAAAGATAATACTTTTTCTAGGGTCCATGTAATTTCTTTGCTTCTTGAATGAATTTCAGACATAGGTGTACGACCAAGCTATTGTAGCAAACTAACCAACAGGCAGATTTGTCATCTGTTTTACAGTAAGTGCAGAAACTGCTCAAGTGCTTGTGAACTCTTCTCTAGAAGATTACCTTGCCAAACTTGTCAAATTCCTACAGATTTGTATCACAGAAACTGAGCCTTGGTAAGTCCATTCCAGCTATTACCGTGGAGGTCTGTGACACTACTCCGCTCCATTCCTTTTGGCCACAAGTCATAATGGGCATCGTGCCTTCCAACTAGAAGAAGAGCAGGATGAGCAGAGTCTGTACTTCTAGTTGTGATTTACTGCCAGGCAGGGTAAACCTGGCTGCCATATGGGGTATTGGAAGGACAAACAGAACTCACATCTCGACTACCAAGGGTTGTCAGCCAAAAAGAGCCCACGGTTGTGTCCTGAAGGTTTCTGTCTCACTGCTGACAAGACCAGTGCTGTAGTCATCTATTTGTTGTGCTTTTGGGCAGATCGTGTGCCCACGCTGATAGGAATCCCACAGCTCTGTGGGCATGCTGGATATTTCTTTGCCTTTTACTTCTTACGCAATGCTTAAATTAGGGGCTCTAACTCTTTGACTTTTTGGTAGCTAATGATTTTCCTTTCTCTTACCTCTCTTCTTTCCCCGACAATCAAAAGTGTAATTTTGTAAGGGAGCTCTTGTCAAGAAACATGTATTTCTGGAGACAGGAGCACTTCCTTGGTACACTTCTTACTCATTGTTCACATGTATCATTTGACCCCATGTCAGTGCAACATACAGATCATCAAGGATGTAGGAATTTGACATGAGGGTAAGATAGTGTACGTGGGATAGTCCATGCCCAAAGATCACTGTGGGATATATATTTATAGATTCAGGGTGGTCAAAGGTTGTGGTGGTGCATTTTTTAAGCAACCTGAAAACACTCATTCACGACCAATGTGTTCTGCTATACGCTGGAAGATTTTCCCACCAGTTAAAGGTTTTCTTTCCACTTTTAAGGTTGGACTTGAAGTTTTTCTGGCTGCAATCCATCTATATCTCCCATTGGACAGATATTTCTCCCAGTGCAGGTTTCCATGGAACTGCCCTGAAAAGCACTGCAATAAAATATGCTGCTGTGTGCACAGCTTACGTGTCTTTTCATCAGGTATTTTTGCACCTGACTGCATAATGGAATTCAGCTTTTTAGTGAAGGGGTCTGAAATGTTTCTCACATTTTAAACATTTTTCCTGTTCTTTTCTCTGCTATGTTATTAGAAATCTCTACTCAGTAGTGTGCTTTTTGTTGTTGCTTCTTGTTTAAATGAAATCATATTCCACATATGGTACTACAGAGTTGATTACTACATTTATCTAGGCTTCAGCTTTTGAATGGCCTGTAGATGCACCCAGGAGTTCCAAGTATCATGTATGTTTGAAAGCAGTAGGTCAAGACAAATTGTTTTGAAATGCTATACAAATAATGATCACGAAAACTATATTTCACTGGGTTTATCTGTGTATGTGACAGCTGCACTAAAATAATCTGAGAGTGCTCCTCCGAGTGAAGTTACTGCTCTCAATACTCCTGACAAACAAAACAATTTCTTTCTTTAGCAGCACATACTCCTGTTTTATTGTGTCTCGTTCTTGGAAGCAGGAATGGATTTTGAGGGCATGACACCGCAATGAGATCCTGTGGCGCATGTGACATTATGACAAATGGCTACATTGCAGCTTAGAATATGATACAGACTGTGGCACTGTTCCATGGCCAATGTTGCTTAAACAAACAGCATAAAAAAACCCCAAAACAAAACAAAAAAGCCCAAACAAAAACCCCTTTTAGTGGAAAGAAACAGTAGTATAGTCTCCAGAGAGAAACCTAGAAATCTTCAGGGGGGCTCTCAGTGCTTGAAAGTCATAAGAAGCCCTTTTCACACCACCCCGTTTCTTCCCACCCCAAGCAAAAATCTCGTTCTCTGCATAAAAGGTACTTCTCTGTGGTGGTACACTTGATTTTAGGTTGTACATTATAAATGTAATGAAGAGGGGCATTACTGATGAAGTTAGAAAACAAGAGCCCATGCTGACATTTGTGGAACATCATTGCCAATAGGCATATGTAAAGATTTACTGTTTATAGCAGTAGTAAGCTATGATGCTGTGCCTCTGACTCATGGGAGCTATATATTTTGTTCTTTAATGCTCATTAGTGTTGTAGGAGGCTCAGATTTTAAAAGGGTTTGCCTAGGTAGGTTGTCAGTTGGTGATGAACATAATTGGTGCAGTGAATCTTTCTGACAGCTCACAATCATAATTATTTTCAGAATATCAGCAGAAGAGCTGTAATGCATGGTTTATAGCATTTAGCTGGTGGTTTGTGCAACGGTGGGCTTTGTTTCGCAGATACATCTATCACGCCAAAGCAATTTTCTATTCTCTCACCTTCTGTGGCATTTTCCATCTAAAATCTGTTCATACTACACATTGCCAAAGCCATGGGATTCGCTAAGATTGCATGGGTGTAGCTGAAATCTTCAACTTGGTGGCTACATTCTCAATTATAGATTTCATAGCTATAGCATCTCTCTATAGAAACCAAAAGTTTAATTACAGGAAAGCAATGCTAATTAGGGAGGGAAACACTACGGCATTACAGTAAATAAATGCAACGGGGAAAATTTATTCGGTTTGCTGGCTACTGCTAAAATGCTTGTGAAGATTTCAATTTTCCCTTGGTGATCTGTGATGGGATGCACTTCCTGTTCTCAGAACCACTGCTCTGCATGGGCTTGTGCCCCAGCAGCCAGAGCCCCACTGTGCAGGCACGGCACTTGTCCCTCGTGCTTTTTCCCTGGGGAATGAGGTCGTCGTCTGAGATCATCTGTGAGCCTCACAAATACAGGGCATGAAGATCACTTGATGGGGTGTGGTTGTCAGGAGGTGCATCACCAGCATCTTCAAGACGCGGAGAAGTCTATGCCAACCAGTTTACAGTGCAGAGCTGCAGATATTTGAGGTGGAAGCTTTTGTGCCCAGAACATGTGGCCAAGTGCCTGAAGAACTGCATCCCTGGTTCAGCATAGTTCTCTGGACACATTATGCAGCTGGCAATTTTGGCCTATACCTGCTTGATGGCCAGTTCCAGATCAAGGAATGGTCTATGTTATATATCAATTATCACTATATATTACATATTAGACATGAAGTCTTAACTTGATAGAATAGAGAAGATCTCTAACAAATGCTACAAATATGCAATCTTTCTACCATACTTGAGTACGAGAACATCATAACGCTTCTCAAGGAATTTCTAGGTAGGCTGCTTTCTCAGGTTTTCTTGAGGAAATATCAAAACACTTCAAAAAGTGGCTGCTTCACACTCAGAAAAGAACAGGTAATTTCTGGTTTTCTGTAAAATGTAGTATGGAATGAACATTATTACTCTGCATCAAGTTTTCCTCTCCATCTTCAACCCACCCATTCGTCTTTTAATTTTTCAACATTTCCTACTGTTTAAAAACCCCTCACAAGTGGGACACTGCTCTTACTGAATTGATATTTTTTCCTATCTGGAAAAAAACCCATGTAAAATTACAATTTTTTATATTAACTACAAAAACAAACAAAAACACATGAAACCAAAACAAGAACAAACAACCCACAAACAAACAAACAAACAAACCCCCCAAACCAAACCCAAAACTAAAAAAATCCCCCAGAGAACAAATACTGTTTGCTTTCATTCAAGAGTGATAAAGTCCAAATCTATTTTGAGACACATGAAGATTCCTTGGTTGTGGAACTCCAATGAAAAGAGAGGCTACAGTCCTAGGTTAGCTGAAATCTCTGAGAACCCACCCTCTGTGCTACCCTTCTAGTTTTTATCAGTCCCAGCACCTTGTGATGTGTCTGCACGTCCTGGATTCATGGACATGCTGTGAACCAGCAATGACTGTTTGGCAGGCAAAATCTCTTCTTCAGGAATTCTAACCAGCTTATGAACACAATGACCCAGAGCAGTCTATTCAAAACCAAACTGCCCTATTTTCAGAGTGACAAGAAAAAAACCATGACAAAAAGAGGGTGCATTGTCATATGAAAAAAATAAATCGCCCTCCAACTCTCAACAGATGTACTTAAAAGCAAAAGAGGCCGCGTAGAAAACACAAGACTCTATGAAAAAAGCTGGGTATATAAAGGACACGGAATGTTATAGACAGTTTGTGAACCCACAACAATAATTTCATCAGTTCTAGTCTGCTGGGTTTTGCATTGGCAGATGACTTTTGGGACTCAGTACACATGGTATTGGGGGATAACAGTGCACACACTGCTGACTTGACTGGTATGTCAGTAGGGATAGCAGATACCCGAGAGCAGATTCTGAGGTGCTATAATTTCTTCTGGCTCTAATGCATTTTAGCTCTGCTGATTTACATCTGCTGAGAATTGTATCTATGGGAATTCCTTGATGCTCAGTGCTATTATCCTGACACCTGCCAAAATGTCGACGGAGAATGGACCATAAAAATATCACTCCTTGATAGAAATGAATGTAACTTTAAGATCAGTCATTTGTGTTAGCCAGATTTTGTTCTCATCTTAATAGAACTTTTAAATATCTGTTTCACTGCCAGGACAAATGGCTGAGCATTAACTACTGCAAATGAATGCAGAACTATAAAACTTCAGTATAATCATCTAATTTATTTCTTAATTTTCCGTTAGTATAGAACCAATCTTCTATTGAAGAGCATTGTGATGTCAATTGGGTGTTATATATTTGACATGTAGAAGTATAATCTGTATTCTTGAGAATGCAGAGTTATGATGATTTTTATCATCATTTTAAAAATACTTCACAAAGAAGAGTAATTCATTATTATCTTTATTTTATGGCTCAAGAACAGGATGTTTAGAAAGGTGAAGTGACTTTTTTGAGAAATTCAGTGAGGGGAAATAAAATATTGTTAGCATGACAATGATATTTTATAATAAATGTCATTTTATAAAACGACAAAATTCCCTTACCTTCAGGGAGGCCAAAATTTCCTTTGGAGTCTTAGATATAACCCATATGTCTAGTTCATAACCTTATTTGCCAGGAAAGATATTCTCAACCTTTTGCCTAGCATGGAGCACACCTATTAATAATAATCTCATCACTTCCCTGGGACTGCAACCAGTGATTTAATTAAAACTCAGGGTTTGAATTTCAGTTCATCTTTTTAGCTTTAAGAATAGATGCTTTATAGACCACATAACCTTAGGACTCCACAATCAACCACTGGTTCATGTACAGCTGTTCGAGAGAGACCGTGCTGAAATTTGCCACTTTGCAGTAGCATAATAGGCTATGGTTCAGGGATCCTTAAGGATTCCTAAGCAGTTCTTGACCTTTATTCACAATTTTTTTTTCCTGGTGAAGTGGTTGTTGACTGTGCCACACAGATCATTTCTGTGTACACTCTAACCTGTAAAGCATCTACAGTCATATTAGAAGGAAGAAACTCTTCACTGAAGGGGTTGTCAACCACTGGAATGGACTGCCCAGGGAGGTGCTGGAGTCACAATCAAGGAATGTAGCACTCAGTGCCCCATGGTCTAGTTGACAAGATGGTGATCAGTCAAAGGTCGGACTTGATGACCTTGGAGGTCTTTTCCAACCTTAATGATTCTGTGATTCTGCAATAAGAATGTACAAACAGGGAGCTTTAGAGAGTTCTAAACTCTGGCAACTATACAAGATGACATCTGGAAACAGTGAGATATTATGGTCACCATAACTGACAATGAATGCCACGTTCTACTGTCAACACCTGCAAAATTTTCAGAGAATGAGGAAGGATTTAATGGAAAATAATGCATAAACTTTGCAGGCATGTATTTTTTAAGGACTTCTCCCAGGCACTTCAGCTCAAGAGGGAAAGCAAATGTAACTAGTGAAACATGGCAAATGATTCTTGGAAGTTACGAATGTCAGCTGCTTGTTGTGGCAGTGGTTCTAAATAGTTCTTCAATCCACTACTTGTAAAACAACATTAGCTTACTTGCACGTTGATTATCTCTTACAATATGCTTTTACTTCTCTGAAAAATATCTGGCTCTTTGAATATCTCCAATGGCTTCCATCATATGTCTATTGAGGGTATCTGAGCCTGGAGTTTCACAGCTTTATGTGGTTTTTTTTTTCCTCAGTAGAATTGTCAATGAGAAGGTCAATTCATTTTTTCTTAATGTTCACTTCTGAAACTGACTTTCTGACCCTCCAGACAGATCCTCTTCTTGACTGCCCTCTGCCTGACTCTCTGGGTCTGGGGCCTCATACCTGTTCTTTAAGGGAACCGTGGGAGGTGATGGGGGTAGGGAAAGGATTACTTTAACTCTTCAGTCGGGGACCTGTTTCCATTCCCCTCCATCTGCTTGGCTTGCTCCAACTGCCTGATAGCAGGAGGGGCAGGGCCTCACTGTCTCCTGCTGGACATCTATTGGGCTCAAAAGGGCACGACTCCACCAGTCTATTTCCATTTCACTCTCTCTAATCCTTCTTGGCCTCTCCACTTCTTCCTTGAGCTCTGCCACTAAGCACAGCAAATCCACCTGCTCGCATCGTACACAGGCGTCTCTCGCACTGTCCTCTGGTACTGACTCCAGGCTCAGACGCTCTGTGCAGCCAGTGACCTGGACAGCTCTGTCCTTCCTGGGGGTTCTCTCTGGGTTAGCACAGCGCCCCTGAGAACAGCAGCAACAGCTTTTGATCGTTTGGAAACCATTGCTGGGTTGAGTT
>VZRE01009554.1:327344-347937 GCA_013396775.1 Cephalopterus ornatus
AAAAAAAAAACAAAACAAAACCCACAAACCTACCTCACAGGCCACCAGAGACAGCTGGGAGTGGCTGTGCCCTTTCTGCTCACCCTGCCTGCACAACCTGCCACACAAACTGCCCTGCCACCCCCTCGCTGACACACCACGCCCCTGTTAACCCATCCCCATCCACCACACTCCCAGTCACTTCCACTCCCTGGACCACTTTAAATCACCCAGAAAGGACCTCGACTCCACCCACTGGCCAGCTGATTAGGGCTCGCAGGGCAGCTGGGCTCAGCTGGGCTGAGCGAGGAGGAGCTTCTCCACGCAGTATAAACCTCCCACAAATGACCTCAACTCCCTCCCTGGTCACAGCATTAGGCCTCACGGGGCAGCTGGGCTGAGCTGGTCTGCTCAGATGCCAGGACAGAGAGCTCGTGCTGCCCATAGACTGAAGCAGAAACCACAAAGGTGAGGGCTTTCTTTCCAGGGGAAAAGGGTTGTTGTTCACTTACAAGAATCCAAGAGCCGAAATAGGCAGTCCACCTCCCAAAACTGAATATGGATGAAGATTGCTCACAGATAAAAGGTGCCACCACAGAAAGCCCTTGCTGCCCATGGAGTGTTCAAGCTGGCCCACCAACTGCACCTGAAACCTAAAGGTTACAGGCTTTCTTTCCAGAGGGAAAGGGCTGTTGTTTGCTTTTTTGGAGCCCCGCACTGAAATTGCCAGTCCAACTACCAAAGTTGAATACAGATGAAGATTCCTGACAGAAAAAACTGCCAGTCAGAAAGCTCTGCTGCTGATGGAATGCCAAAAGTGGCCCACCAACTGCACCAGAAACCGTGAAAGTAAGGGCTTTCTTTCATGGGGAAAAGGGGTGTTATTCACATTCAGGCATCCTGCCCCCAAGTTGACAATCTGACACCCAAAACTTAATACAGATGAAGATTCCTCCCAGACAAAAGGCGCCAGCACAGAAAGCTCTTGCTGTCTGTGGAGTGCCAAGAGTGGCCCACCAGCTGCACATGAGAGGTGAAAGGTAAGGGCTTTCTTTCCTGGGTGGAAGGTCTTTCGTTTGTTCCTCATATCCCTGTACCGAAATTCTCAGTCTGCCTCCCAAAATTCAATACAAATGAAGATTCCTCCCAGACAAAATGTGCCAGCACAGAAAGATCTTAATGTCCACTGAGTGCCAAGTAGGGTCCACCAACTGCACATGAGAGACAGAGGGGAAGGGCTTTCTTTCCTGGGTAGAACTGCACTCATTCGCTTGCTGAATTTGCCAGTCTGGCTCACAAAATTGAATACAGAAGAAGATTCCTCCCGGACAAAGAATGCCACAATAGAAAGCTCGTGCTGTCCATGGAGTACCAAGAGTGGCCCACCAACTGCACATGAGAGATGGAGGGGAAGAGCTTTCTTTCCAGGGTGGAAGGGGTGTCATTTGCTTTTCCAAGCCCTGCTCTGAAATTGGCAGTCCGACTCCCAAAATTGAATACGGATGAAGATTTCTCCCAGGCAAAAGGTGGCACAATAGAAAATTCTTGCTGTCCACGAAGTGCCTAGGCTGGCCTACCAACTGCATCAGAAATCCAAAGGTTACAGGCTTTCCCGGGGAAAGGGTTGTTCCTTTTTCAGAGCCCTGCGCTGAAATCATCCGTGTTCAATTCATGGAGTCAGACTGACAAAGATCCCTCCCAGAGGAAAGGTGCCAGCAAAGTAAGGTCTTGCTGTCATGGAGTGCCAAGAGTGGCCCACCAACTGCACCAGAAACCATGAGGGTAAAGGCTTTATTTCTGTGGAAAAGGGCTTTTGTTCGCTTCCATTCATTGTCCATTAAGCATATCTACCAGAAGTGAATCATAAATACACCATCATGTCTTTTTCTGAATCAGTCTAAGAGTAAAACAAACTTGTACCAATGTCCTAATACTTTCACTGATGAAGATGTAGACTTGAGAATTAAATAAGAAGCCAGAACAACCAGTTTAAAAAAAAAAATAAAAAGGAAAACTAATTCTGACCATTAATTTTTTTTTAGAAATGCTAATAAGTATCAGGCGCAAATTGTATTCCTAAATACATTTTGCTTCTGCTCAAATGTTTTCTAGTCTTCTCATGCAATAAAGCATGTTCTTCTCTGTTAGTTCTGAACCAATTAAAAAAACCACATAGATTCAATTGTAAGAGAATGGAATTCACATAGAAAATATGACACCTGCAAAAAGCCATAAATACAAAATAATGAACTTAATTCTCTATTAATGGAACTATTCAGATAAAGACCAAACTGCTCCTTAAGGGACATGGTAAGCATTCAATCACAACAGTGACCAAATTCAAAGCAAAAGTTTCTGTAAACACATCACAATTAGCCTTCAAATCAACTGTTTCCAAGACAGCACCTGGTGATGGTCGAGGTACCATCAGTTATCCATCTCACATGCAGCTCCAGAAGGGGAGAACAAGCCAGGAGCAAAAGGTGACCCCAACGCAAGTTTGTACCTCCCCAACATGGCACAGTGGCTGAGCAAGGTGGGCAGAGCCAGGTACGGACAGAACCAGGTTCTACCAGCACGAGTCAGGGCCAGGGCTGAGCCAAGAGAGGATGTGGATGAGCAGGACAGAAGCAAAGCAAGACAAGGGCCCTGGCCTCGGCTTAAATTTTCTTTATTATCTATAATAGGAAGTATTTTATCTCACTTTATCCCTTCTTCCTTCTCACTTTTCTCCCTTCTCCCTTTGCAAGTGGTAAAGGTACCACTGGCTATTTCCGTTCTCTCAAACTTTCCTGCTTCCATAGATATAAATCCCTTATTTCTGTTTTGCTATTGCCTCACATGCTTTAAATAATTATTTCATGCCTCCCATTAAAACTGAGTTGCCAGAATACTTACTGATCATTAATCAATTACATTTTTTACATTTTTCTGTCTGTTTGAATTTGAGAAACTGGTTGCAAACACACAGATGCGTGTCTGTAACTGAAAAATGTGTATTTTATAGTTTAACAAAGGGATACACACAGCAGTTGGCAAGCACTGTGTTCTGTGCATGCTGCAATTCTCAGTAAGGATGATAGTTATTCACCACCAGCTGTTTATGGTGCACTGATGATTGTGGACCAATTGACCAGGGATTGCTTCCTCCCTACTCTAAGGTGAAGTGTTTACATATTCTATGAATATTGCTGATGAGGAGTCCTACGGGAGAAGGCTGGAAATATGCTGTAATCAGATGGTTCCGAAGTTTTTTTGAGTATTTGTGATTTTGGTTTTTAATTCTGACCTACATATTGTACTACTCTAAATCATTGAAAAAATAGGCATCGCATGATATTGCCTATATATCAAAAAGAGAAGAAACTAGAATAAAAGTAAATCTATATGTAAATCTTAAATAAGTCCAAAGGAGATATCCAATTAAATTGGCCTTAATGTTCTCCCTCTTGTAAGAGATATTGGAATACATCTTCTGGTAACAACAGAATTGTGTTTTTGTAACTATGGCATGGTGAAATCTACCCTTCCTTTTCATGTAATAACCCACAAACCTTAATGTAATTATTGTTAATTTACATCATAACCATTGAGAGAATTTATCCATTCATCCATAGAAAATTAGGAAAACCAACCCAGCCTCTCCAAAAATACCAAAATACCTGGAAAACAATTTATTAATAAGAACATTTCCAACCATTAGTAATAAAAAGACATCAAGGAGATTAATTAAAACAAAACAAACTTGATCACAAGCCAATCAAACACAGAAATTATTATTATGAGAATGTAATAAACATACTATCAAGTCACTAAAAGATGAAGATTGATTCCAACTCTATGGATATAGTCTATGAAAACACCCTATATACGTTATATGATGTATCGTATGCAGATCTAACTTACAGATTTTGTTACTCTGTAAAGATATTTTCTAGTAAGATGTCTGGAGTATACCAAAATCCACTGTTATTAGGAGGAGGTTTTTATTTTTCCTTTCTCGTGACTAAGTCTGCAATGCAACAGAGCATTCTTAAAGAAAAAAAAAACACAAACTATTAAGAGTGCAACTGTTATGTAAACTATTGCACGTACAAAAATCAAGTAATTTAGGAAGCATATTCAACTGATCTGGTATCAGTTTTACTCAACCAATAGAAAGAAAAATAATTATATAATTATAACGTTCTGAAGAACCTGAGTATAAACACACACGTAACATTTACTTCTAATGAAGTCTTCCATGTGGGCCTCTCTTATTCCTGCTGTGAAACACCCTACTTTCAAAGGCTGAAGGTGTGCAGGGACAGAAGAGCCTAAAAAACTTTGATATTATCTGACAGAAATCTCTTGCTGCCCGTGGAGTGTCCAGGCTGGCCCACCAACTGCACCTGAAACCACGAGGGTAAGGGCTTTATTTCCTGGGGAAAAGGGCTGTTGTTCACTTGCAGGAATCCTGTGCCAAAGCAGCTAGTCCGACTCCCAGAATTACCTTGTGGAGACAAACAGGAATTTCTCAAGCAAGTATGTGTGCAATTATATGTATATTTTTATCCCTTTTTGTGAAGTGATAAAATACCTTGGGAAGAAATCGGTATTTCTCTTTTTCTATAATCACAGTAAATTTAATAGGTTACTTTTCCTAGTTATATGTGATCCTTATAAGACTCAAGTGAAAATATTCCTGTCTATTTCTTTCCAGCAGTAAAATAAGCTCCAAATATGCCTTTCTAGTTAAATTTAATTTTCATAAGAGGGGACCAGAAAAAAGAAGCATTGCTTCTTATTACTTATCTCAATTAATTGGTGTTTAATTCACCTGGATTTTGTCACAAAAAAATGTTAGTCTCAAACATAAGTCCTACCACTTTGAAGAGCTGTTTATTGGCAGGGATTCCTCAACCATTCCAGGTGACTGGTTATTATTCCCACATATGTGAAAGCCTGTCTTTCTATCAGTCTGTGTTCTCTTCAAGGCAAAGCTCATTTCTCTTTGACCAAACCTCCCTGAATCTGGAGGAAACACGGTTCACACTCTCAATAGGAAACATTTTACTCACTAGAACAGTGCTCTCATTAATCACCTCTTCCCTCCTGTGCCTGTTCTTGCATTCCTCAAAGACAGTATGGTATTCAAGAGGAGAAACATCTATTTTTTAACCTTTTCTAATGAATCATCTTTTAAATCTTGTGTTTCTGTTTCCTCTCTCTATGCTCCCTTCCATTTGTCTACATTTTTAAAGTATGATCCCCAAAACATAGACAAGCTGAAGTGTCATGGGAAATAAAGAGTAGAATAATAAGCTTGTCCTCTTGCACGAGGTGGAACTCTTTAAGAGGTCACAGAATGAGATTTGGTCACTTGGTTTCAAAAGTTTATGCTGCACAAATGGCATAATCTGTACATCTGAAGTGTTTGCCCTCTGTGTGGGACTATGTTATTAGAAACTATTGATGAGGACTGAGCCCAGAGCAGATCTCTGGAGAACCCTGTTTGATGTCAGACTGGGAAGAGTTACCAAAGGATTGCCTGTGCATGTTTTTTGGCCTTTCTTCCCCTCTTGTAGCTGAGGACACAGCATATAATAATTTCATCTTCACCACGTTTTCCCAATTTTGTTGAGAATGTCATGTAGAACAGTTTGACTTCTTCCCCCTTTATCCACTTAGACTGTCAAAGAGGGAAATTCCATCAACTTAATGCAGTTTATTTCTTGTCACTTTGTTATTCTTTCAAGGCTTTGTAAATGGATTGTTTAATTTGCTCCAGTATCCTTTCTGGATGCTGAAATGAGGCTGACATGTCTATGATTTTTCTTGTTCCTTTTTTTTTTTCTCCCTCTGTTAAAATATAAATGGCTAAGTTTTGTCTTCTGCTGACCTGTGATGCATCATGTACACTCCAAGTCATGGGAAATAATCACTAATGACTTGGAGATTGCTTTTACTACTACTTCAAATTCTTGAGGAAGCTCTGGTTACTTAGATACTTCCATCTTTTTTCAAATATTGCTTAATCTTTCCGTAAATAGATGACTACTGGCTATAAATAACCATTTAAATTCTATTTTCAGTACTATGAATGACAGGGATATATTATTGAGGAAGCAGAGACTGAGTATTAAAAAGGTGTAGGGAGGAAATAATTTAGACTTTTAGGAGTTACCAGCTCAATTAAATCCTAAGTCATAAAAGAGTTATAAGCTAAGGTCATATGCAAGAAATTCTCTTTACTTGAGAAATAAATCAGGGTCATTGGTCTGAGTCTTTTTTTAAAAGTTGTACCTTGTCCCTTTAATTCTTTTATAGTTATTCTGAGTTCAGAGAGAGATTTCATTTTGCCTGCTTAACTTGCCCTTGTCTGTATAGAATCAAGAGCTGGATTGTTACTCAGGAATTACGTAAGCTGCGGATTTTTAGAGTCACTTTCCACAATTAAGGCTAGAGAAAAAACAGAATATTGTACCTAATTAACTGAAAATTAAATAACATCATGCAATTTGTATATAATTTCTCTACTGAATTAATTTCTGCGAGCTTTTTCCTACTTTCATAATGATTTAAAATTTAAAAAGATAAAATGCTTAATTTGAAATTCCAGTTAACTAAAGGAATTCTGTATTTTATTGATTTCTTGCCAGAAGAGAACAATTTAAAAGCATACAAGATTACACTTGGAGAAACAATAGCCTTTAGCATATTTGATAGTGTATTTCAGCATTTGAGTTGGAGAGTTTTATATGATTTTACCTGATGCATTTTATTCTTATGGTTTTATCTAAGGTCTAATTACTATGTAAATTTTAAGGTAAAAGAAACAAAACTTGAGTTGCAAACATGAAGGAAAACCCTGTATGGAGTAGAAACCAGAATAAATAAATTAGATATCCTATTCAATCTGCTATATATTTTAAACACGTACTCATGATGATATTCTTAAAGGTCACAAATGATCTCAAACTGCAAGTTACCTTTTAGATAAAAATGTTGATTATAATGAAAGTGATTGTAAGTGTGGTTTAAATTGTTCTTTTCTTTGAGAAGTGTCTCTTGCTCTCTTCTCTTTCCTGTTAATTACTGTGGGGTAGCAGAAGAGAAGCCTCTGCTACAGCTGTGTAATAGGTGACATGCAGTAATACACTGTGCTGTGGTGAAACTGCCTTTATCATATAGAGACATAGACTCTGAAAATATGCTTCACTTGGCTCAGGTGGCTCCCTGTTCTTACAGTGGAGCTGTTCCAGGCCAGACAAAGGTCATCTGTCAGTGGAACCTTTCAGGGATATTTCTGAGAGGACGCTAATTTAGGCATCTAAAAAAAACATGAACGCAAAAAGCAGCGATATACCGACTGCACTGGCTGTAATTGCAGCTGGGAAGCATATGTCCTACAAAACACATCCAAGCTTTGGCAAAGTGAACTAAGTATAGAATATGGAAGTTGTGGGTTATACACCCTACACCTATTATTATGTGATTCTTAACATTTTTGTGCTTTTCTTATCAGTGATTAATCACGAGCCCCACTTTTCAGAGTTATTAATTCAAGTTATTAATTATTGCAAATGAGTGTTCTCAGAGTTACTTAAGGCTGAGACTAGAATTAAAGGTTGATAATTTAACAAAGCCTAGCTTTAATTTTTTCCAGCACAGAAAGACTAACAAGCATTTGGATCCAAACATTGATTATTCTTTTGTAAATACTTCTCTTTTTTTAACAAAAAATTAAAAAAAAAAACAAGCTCCAGTCTGAGTTAAACTTTCCAGTCTTCAGTTGAAATTTATTATCCTAACAGGAAGCCTAGCTGTTTTGAACAAGATTCTTGGTGTAATGTTGGACTATTTCCTATTTTGAGATGGGGTTTTTATGGGATATTTGAAATTGTTCTAGGAAAATAACTTTTAGAAACAACAACAAAAAAATATTTTGGTTCCCAGATAATTCCTAGAGCATTTCAGTTATCAATATTATCAAAGTAATCTTTCACTACAGTAAAATATGAATGAAAATAGGCATTCTGTGCAAACTGACCATACTTATATGGTCTTTTCATATGGCATTTTGTAGAAGGCTTCCAAGTTTTCATATATAAATATATGATAAGCTGGGAATTTCCGTGTATTTGTACTGATGCTCTTGTATTGCGTAACTCAAAATGCTTCAGGTGCACTAACTTGTTTGTTTGTATTTGCTAATCATTTAGAAGAAATAGAGGGGAGAATAGCTACCTTCCTTAATAAAAATAAAAGTAAAATAAAAAGTGCTTCAAGTGGCCTGTGGTAGTAATGTTTGAAACTGAGCAGCAAAGTTCCACACCAGGACCTTCTTGTTGCACCCAACCTTCTTGCTATACACAGAGCTACAGCTCAGCTACAGAAAAGGGATGGATGTGCTGTGCATCTCATGGACCTGCTGTACCAGAGGCACCCCCAATTGGGAAATAAATGAAATAATTAATAGCTCCTGCTCTACTTTAACGTATGGGATGATTCTTTGAAGGAAATCTGAAGCTTGAAGCAATGGGTTCATATGGGTTGTACTGGAAGCCTTGAGAAGACATTCCAGATTTGCTGATCCTGAACAAACACTTTCTGCTCTTTCGGGCCTTGTGCTCAGGGGTTGAGAATCCTTTATATTGGCAGGACCGAGCACTGTAAGTGAATATTTTGGAGTGACCCATGATGGTAGTTACCAAGCTACTTGAAACTGAAAGTGTTATCTCACCTAAATAGCCAGGCTCTGTTTCTATTTGAACAGCAAAGTAGTTGTAAATATATTTAGGTTTCGGGTTTAATTTAATTCCTTAGCAGAAACGCACAGGAAAATCTGACAGCTAGAACTAATTTAAGATGCCAAGTTTTTGTTTCTGTTCTGCATTATTTTACATTGTATTTTTTTTAAATTAAGAAATCAATGAAGGATACAGCCAATATGGTGTTTCTGTAGAAACAAAAATTTCATCTGTACAATAATGAGAATATAGATAGATGTTCCAGATGGTACACATGCAAAAAGAAGGCTAGCTCTATACCAGATGGTATTATGACCATACATAAAGCAACTGGATAATCATTGTAATATTGTGACATGTCATATTATATGAATAAATACTGTGTTTTCCTGAGGAAAAAAAAAGGTAAAACCATCAGTAAATTAAACCACACAAGGCAGATGTGGAACTTATCCAGGAGTTATAGTTCTAGAGGAACAGCAATATTGGAGTAGGAACTTAGAGGCTTTATTTTTTTAATTCATTCTCCTTATGAAAAAGATGTAATTAGAGTAAAACGTGCTTTACACAATTAATGTTAGCTTAGGTAACTCTAAAGTATTTAGAATACTCTGTTTAAAAATAGTTGAATAATCTGGGGGGTAGCAAAAGAATTGGTTCTATTATAAAGACTTGTATTCCTACCATATTTTCTTTAAATGCAATAGATATTTAGAAAAAAAAAAAGGTGTGGTTGTAACGTGAAAAATTTTCATATCAAGATGATGCTGCAATGCTTGGAAACAGTCATTGAGAAGATAGAAAAAGTGGAGTGGTCTGCATTGTTATAAGCAAAACTGTGCCAGGTTTTGTGTAACTTCCTATGCAAGAGAGGGGATGGTTTGACAGAGAAGTGCAGTGATTGTCAGCATGCGAGATACGTATTAGGAACATGTTGCTGGGGCAGTATGTGGACATAATTTAAACTGTAAAATGCTTCCAGTATAAACAAAGAGCCAGCTACAGCTGAAGACTTTCTCCTGAGTGAAAAGACAGATCACTTGTTTCTTACTTGGATTAAGTCATTCTGTTATTCTGGACTTCTTAGTGAAAAATGGGCCTCTTTAGTATTGGTACATAAGAATGAATTGTAAAAGGAAAAACTTAGTGCACCAAATGCAGTGTTGTTTGTTCTTGAGTGACAGCTACTGAAGGAAAACATTTCCATGCTTATTTGATGTCCCACAGTATCTAACTTATTAATAACCCTGCAAGGAAGAAGCCTATATGATTTGCAGGAGAGCTCTGGGATGAAGGCTACTTTGGCCGTTGAATTTTAGCCATATACTTGGGATCTATCACCAAAAAAAAATTGTCAACAAATAAACAAACAAAAATCCCAAACTCCTGCCCCCTCCACAAACTCTGAAAATAGATAATGTCAGATCATCAGGCTAGAAGGATCAGCTACGTCATCCGGTCTGATGTCCATATATCCCTCATAACATTGATTAGAACAGTGCCATTGATAAAAGCAATTTGTCTGGATAAAGCCTGTGCCCTAAAAGGATGTGCAGTTGTGAACTGAAGACCTTTGGGATCATGAGAATCCTCTGTTATCTTAAGCAGCTTATTCTGATAACATGTTTATTAGAGATCTAGTAAAAAAAAAAAAAAAGGTCCGATTTCTCAGTTGAATTGTCTGTTTTCAAGTACTTATTCTTTTGCTATACCTTTCCTTGCTGTATTTGCTTGCTGTACTGTCTTCTAAGGATAATTGTGTGCAGTTCACAAATCACCTGTCTTGTTTATGAAGCTGAAAAGAGGCTCAGTCTCTTATATTGTTCATTGTTAGGAATTGTCTCCTCATCTCAAAACCTTATTTCTAGACTCCGAATGTTTGTTTAAAGGGCCTAGTTCACAAATTGGTCCATTTCTTACTTTCCATGACTTTTTCTATCCTCAGTTATCCTTCTCCTCATTTCTCCCATCCGCTGACATTTTCAGGAATTAGTCTTCATTCTGACTTGATGACCAACGTGGTCTAATATTGAATCTGTGTAGAAGACTCCTAAACTGCACATAGCCCCAGCATCAGGGAAATGGCTTTTGGTTCAGAGTGTTTTTCTCCAGCTTCTGGGTCTATTGCCTTTATGGCTGCATCTGCTGTTCTTTTTAGCAGTTGAAACAGTTGTACAGACTGCAGAACTTCAGCAGTGGTTTTGTACTGTGTCAGTGCATGGTGTTAAAAGATATCTCACATAAAAAGTGGTTCGGTGTATTTTTTAACCTCTGCTGCTTTTACATTCAGATGTGTTACGTCCAGGGCCCATGGTGTGCTCAGAAGTGGTTTTCAAAGGAAAACACAAATAACAGAATGTATAAATAGCTCCATTGATACTAATATTGTTAATACTGATATTTCCCTTGCACAAAAAGGTAATAACTTTTGTAATTTTCCCTACAACCACTTATTACTAGTAACTTTCAAATATTTACAAGTTGGAATGATACATTGGTTAAGATAATCAAAATTAAATATATCTGTCTATTACAATTTTTGGGGAACTTGGGCAAGTGAGTTGCCTGCAGAAATGCTTGTAATGTTATAACAGCTGTGGGTTCGTTGTCTGGTGACTCAGAGTTGACGCATAGTTGACCTAAACAGGCATGTGAATCTCTATTGAACAATACTAATGGTTTGAATCTGGAAAATTGGACCTAAAGGAGAAAAAAATGTTTTGTCAACTGTGAGAACGAAGCTAAAATATAATAGGAGAATTTTGTACATTGATGGGACAGTACCCATCAATGTACTGAGGGAGGGGTATAGGAATGATATCAACCACCAGGGAATAACTATGTTTCTTTTCTTACTATATTTCTACCACTCTCTAGCACAAATATAATTTGCTTTGGGCACATGATAAAGTTCTTGATACCTACAGAAAGATATATCTATATATGAGTTATAACTCAAGGACTTATGCCTCAGCTTTACTGGGCTCCATGATGTAAATTTCCATATTCTGTAGCCCAAAAAACATAACATAACATAAAGAAACATTTCTTTAATGTGAGCATGTTGTTTTAAGGTAGAGAAAGAATAAACAAAATGTAATTAGTGAAGAATAATGGAGAATAGACCATTAATTTGAAAGAACAGCAATGAAAAAAGTTGACCAAATACTTCTCTTAGTTTTAGAAAAAAAGATGTACTTGCCCATCACCTATAGATAATGGCATCTCAGTGTTTTTTGTGTTCAGGGAAAATTCCATGTTACTGTATACTGGTACTTGCTCCTTCTGTGCTTTCACTGATATTCATCAGAGAAAACAACTTCATTTAGCATAATACCACAGGCAAAAGAATTACCTGAGCATCAAAAGCATAGTCCCACCTTGCTGAGAGTTTTGTTTCCTGGCTTCTGCCTGCTTCCCTTTGATTACAAGCATTGACATGACATGATTTTTCATCTTGGCTCCCTTTACTTCCAGGGGCTTAGAAAACAGTAAAAAAATCTGTATCTAACTATCTACAGAAAGATATATTTAAATATTCTTTAGAAACACATTTAATATTGAACTACCATCTAGAGAATTACTCACAAATTGAAGTATTGTTATGTAAAAAAACCCAATCTGAATATTATCCGGAACCAGTTATCTCTGAAGCTCTAGGTCAGTTCTTTATCACAGAGAAAAAGGTACTGGAAATTTTGCAGAGGATATTCAATCTGTAATGAGCATTACACAGCAGAGTCTGATGGGGTTTTCTGGTTGGTTGGTTGATTTTGGTTTGGGCTTCTTTTTTACGAAGATACTGTAATAAATATCCATCCCGTGTTTTAGCTGCCCTTGTGATCTCCAACGGTGCCACACTGGATGATTTATCCCACTTTAAATGAAGATATAGCACACGTTAGAGGTGATAAGCAGGAGATACCTTTACACTATGAAGTAAATAGCATTCCCCCCATTCCCCCACACCTTGACAAGCACTGTTTTCCCTTTATGAGAGCAGAGCAGTGCTTAGCTGTGCCCAGGCTAAAACAGCTGGGCTTTGCAGGCCCTGGGGGGAAGGGAGCTGATTTCCAAACTGAGCAGCTGCACATCATTCTTAAGAATAATTTAGCAGTTTTCTCCTCATTTCAACTGAGCAGGCTCCAGAGTTTCCAGAGACACTCCAACATGGGACAGAAGTAATTTCAGTGTGTATGAACACATATCAGACAATTCAGGACTCCCTTCATTCCTAACCAGACAGTGAACCGCCAGTGCCAGTTCAAGAACAGTGAGTGCAATGTGCTGTTAGCACGAAATAATCAGTCAGACACTCATTGTAATAAGTGAAGTGTGGGCTCAATGAGTAGTGTGATGGCAACTGTGTCTGTTATTAGGAGGACAAGAGACTATGAGCCAATGGAATTTTTTTTTTTATATATTTCTGTGGAAGTTTAACTTCAATATTTTCCTTTCAGTCAAATATTTGTAAATATTTGTAAAGGAAAATATTTTAGTTCTTCCTAAATAAATAACTTGAAATATTAGAGCAGGCACATTTCACTTAAACTAGGGAGTAGTTAGTCTTCAGGTCTTGGAAAAAGAGAACAGAATTACTATTTTATAATAAGTTTGGCATTTACAAAACTTCTTGTAAAGGGTTGTGAATAGAGAGATTTTTCAGGGTGACTCTTTTTCTTCTGAACAGATTATTGCAATAAACTGGTGTTTTCTCATCAAACCAAAGGTTTTAGTCCTTATCAAGAGTTTGTGACTCTCAAATAGACATTTAAGAACTATACTTGTTTTCTCAGATATAAACTGGTGGCACAGGCATTTAGGAAAATTCCAGTGTCTGGGATCTTCTACAAACTCTAGACAAGTCTGGTACAATAGTGGCAGAGTCAAACATAAGTACAGTGAAGTTACTTGTCCTGCTTTTATTGCTGACTGATGTCTGATAGAGACAAGTAGAGTATGTATAAGCACATTCTGTCAATCAAGATGAGGAAGTATATCTCCCTGTCTTGTGAATCTCCCAGTCACGGAAAGCTATCTGAAAAGAGGAAAATTTTGGTGGTTACTAAATATTACATGATATTAAGAAAAAAAGAATTTTCTTTTTTGCAATATTTACTAAGCCAAACGGAAAATAAGGCAACATGAACCCATTTCAGTTTTCTTTGTAGACATCAAGTGAGGAAACAATTTAACTAGGAGATGTACCAAAAAAAAGCCCAGCTAAAACCCAACCTTTTTTTTTTTAAAAAAACCAGTGGTTTAACTATTTTAAAAATGTACTAGTAGAAGGCATTTATTTACATTTTCCTATCGATTCCCTTTAAACACATTGACTTGCAATCATTATAGGTTGCCTAATCGATTTGTTACTCCCTCCCCAAAAAAACAGTGTGTTGACAATATAAAATAAATTAAATATATGATTACCAGAAGGTGATCATTAGAAATCTAGATTTATTTTTGGTTTTTTAAATCAACACTTCCACTTTGTGGTCACTTAGAGAATACTACCATACTGACAATTTTAACTTCTGCAACATCTGTGTTCCTGACTATTCTTCTAAGCAGTGAATTTTGAGGTATATTTAACGTTGTTGAAAATCTTACTGCAGAAAAGCCATTTTCTGAAGCAGATGAGCAGTTAACCTCTTGAAAAACATCCCATCCAGCTTTATGTGCTTCTGAATGATTTTTAAACTTCTGAAATAACCTGTTTCAGTTAAAGATTCTGTGGAAGATACTTTTTTTGATAGAAACCACATTATTTGTAAGATGAACATGAATACTGATGTGTTCCATGAAGAAAGTACTTTTATTCCAGAGACACATGCATTTGTCAAATAATGTGGCGATAAACTGTCCTTCCAGAAATTAAATCAATGACGCAAAACATTGACTTTTGTACACAGTCAAATAAGTTGTGGGCTTTAGAAGGTCTGTTAGCAGGAAGAGGTATATTAGCCTAAAGTATGTTTGATTTATTTTTTTTTTCCTTTATTTTTCAATAAGTCAAATGGGAAAGTGGGTTAAAAAAAAAAAACAAACGGAAAATAAGGCATAGTTCTTGATGCTGTAAGTGCTTTGGGAGAATCACAATGTCTTAAGCAAATATCTTGGGGTCACCGTGGTCCAGCACATCCGGTCGTGGGGATGACTCTAATTACAGTATATAGTTGAAGCAAATATATCTGTTATTTAAGGTATCTTCTGTGCAAACCTTAGCATATTCCATAAAGGTCTGTGCTTCAGAGGTCCTACCATACAGGAGAGCACTACAATGGCAACATCTCACGAGATTTGGTAATCCTTCAACCTGTGTGCCTGCTAGATTTGGGAGCAAGCTCCTTCTTTCCTTTTGAAGTTGTTCAGATTTTTCTTTGTGAAGGAACAGAGGAAACCTGTCACTTTTTTTTTTTTTTTTTTTTCCCCCGTTTTTTTTTTTTTTTGGCCACGTATTTCTCTACATAAGTGGTATTGGTGAGTTCTGTGAGTTATTGTTTTGATATTAGTAGCTTAAACTCATCAAGAATTGTATATAAATGTGTATGGCTTGAGGGCCTTGGAAAAGGGGTGTAATTATTCACTTTAAAGATGTGGGCTAATTATTACAGATTTCTTAGTAACTGTTATATTCGTAGTTATAAACATTTGTATGTATCCTCAGGGAATATTAATTTTCCCTCTTTTTCTCAAGAATGAAATGCTTCAACAGCAATGGTGGGAGGCAGTGAACACTTGGTAATTTTAATCATCCAATATGTGTGTTCATGGGCAAGAGTACATGCACAAGCAGTTAATTTTGAATATGCCAATTGTTACCCTACAAAAAAAAAACTTATGGATTGCATCTGAAAGTCCAGGTAAAGAATAATTTTCAGGTTCTTTAGCAAAACAAAGCACTACTTGTTTTTTTCTCTGCAGCTTTTAGTTCAGTGAGAGTTCAACTGAAAGCTTCTGAAAAGGTTCTCAGATGGGTGAATCATAAGGATTCAATCTCTTTAAAGCTTCTGGAAGAACAGTGAAGTAATATTGAAGCAGCATGCCCCTAAAAAAAATTCCACATGTATTTGTAACAGAAACATGTCGAGTGTTATATATATATATATATCACACATATGAGCTTTGTTAAGTCAATGGACTTTAACTTTCTACAAGAACATGGGAGCTGGAAAAATAAAGTGATTTTTGTGTGTAGGGGATGAGAGAAGAATGGGAGGCAAGGAAAGAAACCGTGTGCTTTTGCATTTTTTTTTATTTGCAAGTAAATATTTCCCTGAACATTTGAAATATCTCCTAGTGACTTACTGGGGTTTTGGTACCCCATTTTGGGTTACAGGCTTTTTTTCAATTTTTTCTCCTCTTCTCTCCCTTCACACAAAGTGAAAATAGCTCAAAAACAGTGAAAAGGAAAAAAACCTTGTTCTTCCCTATGTCAATGTATATAGAAAAAAGGTCATCTGTGTACTTTTCCCCTTTATTTTGTCCCCATAATATTGGGCAACTGAAAGATTTTTTTTTTTCTATTGGATATCTTTACACGCATGGTCCACTCAGGAAAATCTCATGGAATTCCACCTTACTGCTATTTTTCATTACAAAGAACTAGTACTTGTTTTTAAAAAAGTTTATTCCACCTAACTGTATTCCAACAACCAAATATAATGAACTGATTTCACTGAGAATTTGTTCTCAGGACTTAGAACCCTTTAGCAACTTCAGTCTAGGCAGTAACGGAACAGTCACCAACATCTTTGCCTGACAGTTTTGACAAGGAAGAAAATATGAAGGGTTTTGGAGGGCAACAAAAAGGAGTTCTGTAGCATGATTTCATTTTTTGATAAGAATCCAGCCAGTCAGAGCAGGAAACTACCCAGAATGGGTCTCCAAGGCTGAGGAGTACAGCTAGCAATTCTGTTTCCTGCCATGCTCAGTGCCCTTTAGGCTAACAAACTACAGGGTTTTTTGGACACTGAAGTGGTGGCAAATTATCAGAAAAGTCACAGGAAGTCAATTTTTATGCTAAATGAAAAAATGCTTTATAGTGACTATCTTATGACTGGTATTTTCCAACTGTGTTGCACTAATAATACTGCCATGTACAGCGGCAGGGCTGGTGTGGAAGTGATTAATTCCAGTTAGGGCAATGTTGCTTCTTTCCAGCTCCATCCTTTGTGCTGGGAGCTGCATTCCCTGTGCTTGTGAGGGAAGTTCTTCCACCGCTGTTTGATCTCCATGGAGAAGAGGAGCAATACCTCTTGTAGTAACTCTATGGCTGACTCGTAGGCAAATTATTTTAATATTCTTTTAGCAGCACACCCCTGCATAATAGTAACTAAGCTTTCTGATGAAATATTTATAAAGTCTGAAGAAACAGACTGCTATGTGTGCTTACATTTTCTTGATCATTCTTTTGATGGCTGTCTCTTAGTATTCAAAATCTGTTTTTATTTACACTGATGTGAATTCAGAGTGACTTTCCTGAAATGCATCAGTTATATAGTGCTGAAACCCATGGCATGATTTATCTAAAAGATTGAAATAACAACAAAAAGCTGTAAATATTTGGCTAGTTGGACTGTTTCAGCTGATTCTTTCTCTTCTTTGGAGTGCATGTAGTGCATAATGAGGTGCAGAGGGAAGACATGGCAACTGTTCTCGAGGGATTTATGTAAATAAGAAGTATTGGCACTTCCCTCAACAATATTAAGTTTCTGAGCAAAATGTTAAATTAAAAAAAAAAGTCAAGGAAATGGTGCATAAAATGTGTATGAATCAGGTCCTAGCTCAGTAATCTAACTCTTGGGGAACAATTAAGGCGTAACAAAGTCTCAAGGCATTTATCTGTCATTTTTACTGGGACAAGGGGAATTAAGAAAAAAAATCCACTAATGGAAATCTTAATTATACATACCTAATTATGAAAATTTCACAGAATAGGAATGCAGAAAAGCAAAGCTTTCTAACGCTAATAATGCTGCTTAGAAAATACCATAAACAAGGCTGAGAGCTTGGAAGGATCCCTGATGAAATCCTTCTCTAATCTTCCATAGGAAAAGAGGCATAGTCATAAGGAAAATGAAAACAAACCATCACAGTTCTGCAACCATGATTTTAGTAAAAGGTAAATGTCTTTACCTATAATAGAATCAAACACAATTTACCTTTCTTTAATTGCAAATACTTAGAAGTGTTTGTATATGAAGTATTCATACAAAGAAGTAGTAAATTATACTATTTGCACTAGTGTAAGATCCTGCCTCAGCTGTAATCATAATCTTAAGAACTCAGAAAGGTTTTGATTTAAAACTATCTGTACAATACAAAACGCATTGGGTTTGAAACTGTGGGATGCTGAGTGGGAATCCCCATCTTGGGGTCTAGAAATACTGAAAAAGAGGGAGAGTGTTGAAAGTACTGACTGGTAGATAGAAAACAAATTAAGCCACGAGGGATTATGTGAGGAGAACATGGTGGAGGAGAATTAAAAGAATTATTTTCAAGTGAGGAAGTGCCTTGGCTCTGTGATTCTTAACCCATCAAGGGTGGTATTGAAGCAGATGCCCGTGGAGGAGCAGTGCCAGGCACCAGTGAGGGTGTTGAGGTACCAGTGCAGGACAGTACCCTGGAGGAGAGGGATTGGGCAGAAAGGCAGGTGGTGAGTGATGGACCGTCTGACTGGCTGCCTGGGGCAGGCACAGCCTTTGGATGTGTTTTAGGGGAAGATGTGTCTGGCTTTTGGCTTGTTTGTTCTGTCTGGGGAAGCTGGGTTGATACAAGAGACTGCTGAGCTCAGCCATGGAGGAGCTAAAAAGCATGGCTTTGAACAGCAAAGAGCTGAGAAGGGTAAGGTGAAATCTTGGTCTTGGTATAATATTTCCATTTTTAGTATAATAAAAGTTAGATAAAAATATATAAATTGGTATGTACCCTGGCAGTTCATGCAGCTAATACAGTTTCTTCGTAGGCTACATTCCTTACTTCATCAGTGGTCAGAAATCCTGGAAGGAATAATTAGGATGTATGGGATATGTGTTTTACTGTTGTAAACTCTTGTGGCTCCTGCTGGTTTCAGGGCTGGGACTATGGGAGAAACTTTTTTTAGGACTAAATCTCCATTTTTTCCACTTACTCCTGTCAGGATGCTGAGTAAAGCAGGGTTTTTTTTAACTCACTTGTTGAATTGAAAGAAAGATTCATGAGACTTTTTTTTTTTTCTTTTTTTCCTTTTTGGGTTAGAAGGGGTAGGTGCTACAATGATTTACTACTCCTTTAGGCGTAAAGATTGTGGGAGCATATGGTTCTGAATGTCTTTAAGGTAATTCGCTGTGCCACCTAACCACCATCACTCCTATTGGGAAAAGCTATCAAGCCCTTACCTGGCAGAATTTAAATGTGAAACACGTAAAGGACATTTCAGAAAACACATAAAATACTTCTGTAGATGAACTTTAAGTCTACTAAGATCTATTTAATAGTGTATATAGCAAAGAACAAAAGAATTCTGAAAAAGAACTGGTTTAAGAACCAAAATTAGTACTTTTCCTAAAGAATTGGATAAACAGTTATCCTTACTGAGTAAGTCTATGGTATGAAACCTTTATCACATCAAACAGTAATGAAGGGTGACATTTAGATCCTCAGCCTTTCTAAACAGTGACTGTGAAAATGAAGTATTAGTGATGTCTTTGACAAGAAAAACATATGAAGGAAAAAGAGATGTAGCACTGAGATAAGCTATTTATTTTTACTGACCTCAGTCAATCTTGTCCTTGTTTTTTATTAAATATTTTACCAGTCAACATGCTACAAAATATGCCAGTCATTAGATCTTTCAGAGGCAGCAACTTGGGTAAATAGATGTGAAGGATTAGCAGAACTCTATCAAAGGCAGAAATAGTGATAATCTTGCAGAAAAATGATACACAAGTATCTAAAAATTGCCTTCTTCCGGTGTGCCAGAGATGTAACAAACTCCAGTGGATGTGACAAGTATGCTATGAAGTTAAAAAAAGGAGCAGGAGTTGTAGTGCTTCTTTAATATTTCATACTTGAAGTAGGAAGTTAGTTGGATTTTGTATTTGTTTTTTTTTTTTCCTAAGGTAGTATATATGTGTGGTAACAATATATACCAGATTAAATGAATTTTTAATTTTTTTAAAGAAACTGCTTGTACAAGAAAGTGTCAGTGCAAAGGTGTTAGATGAGAAGGGTCTTATATCAGTTTGATATTGCTGACCATAAAATAGTTATATTTGATTCATCTGTACAATAAATACTTAGGAATTCTAAGTTCTCTGTTCACCTATCACAGAACAGCACTTAGAATCATAGAATCACAGTGCCATTCTCTAGTAACCACCGCAGTGTTGGATCAAGGGTTGGACTTGATGATCTCGGAGGTCTTTTCCAACCCAGTTGATTTTAAGTGCCACGTCCAGTCTCATCTTAAAAACCTCAAGGGATGGTGAATCCACCACCTCCCTGGGCAGCCCATTCCAAGGTCTGATCACTCTGTAAAAAATTTCTTCCTAATATCCAACCTAAACCTCCCCTGGCAGAGCTTGAGACCATGCCCTCTTGTCTTACTGACAGCTGCCTGGGAGAAGAGACCAACCCCCACCTGGCTCCAACCTCCTGTCAGGTAGCTGTAGAGAGTGATGAGGTCTCCCCTGAGCCTCCTCTTCTCCAAGCTAAACAACCCCAGCTCCCTCAGCCTCTCCTCACAGCACTTGTTCTCCGGTCCCTTCACCATCCTGGTTGCTCTTCTCTGGACCTGCTCCAGCGCCTCAGTGTCCTTCCTGAACTGAGAGGCCCAGAACTGGACACAGCACTCCAGGGGTGGCCTCACCAGCGCTGAGCACAGGGGAAGAATCACTTCC
>VZRE01009554.1:348566-377889 GCA_013396775.1 Cephalopterus ornatus
TGCCAGGCACTGAGGTCAGGCTGACAGGCCTGTAGTTTTCCAAGTCCTCCTTGCAGCCCTTTTTGTGGATCAGTGTGACAGTCACCAACTTCCAATCATTTTATACTTGTTTACAGATATGGTGACAACACAAATGATTATCACAACAATAACAGACTCCTTTTCTTTTTTTATTTTATCCAAAAGAATCTACCATCTCTTTAGAAACATTCATCCACAGAACAACCAAATGATCTCAGGCCGTAGGCAAGTCATTTCATTTACAGAAATATGATCTTAGTACTTGATCTGTGAAGGATGTGCTTAAGTGATCCTTGTTTATTAGCATAACAAAGTTGGGTTTGTATTTTTATGAAGGCTCATGTATTTTGCATGTTTACGAGCTTTGAGAAACGAGAATGTGGTTGATGGCCAAGCACCACAGTGAAATAATTCAAGCAGTACCTTATTCTAGACAGTGTCAGTTCTCTGTGATGCTTATAACAAATTGTGTGGAATGAAACCAAGAGCACTGATAGGTTGTAAGATTTCATCTTGATCTCAGTGGACGTATTAGGTCCTGCGCTATGGAGGTGAGAGGTCCAGGTCTGCCTGGAGTTTTTGGTTTTGTGGAGTAAGTAGGGCTGACATGGTGAGGTGTAGAATTTCTTCAGTATACAGCTTTAAATATGGGTCATAGATATTGAATGGTTTGGGTTGGAAGGGACCAAGGATCCTTGGACAAGGAAGATCACCTTGTTCCAACTCCCCTGCCATGGGCAGGGACATCTTCCGCTAGACCAGGTTGCTCAAAGCTGCATCCAACCTGGCCTTGAATACTTCCAGGGATGGGGCATCCAACCTGTCCCAGTGCCTCACCACCCTCACAGTAATGAATTTCTTCCTAGTATCTAATCTAAATTTACACTCTTTCAGTTTAAAACCATCATCTCTCATTCTATCACTACATATATATGTGGATATGCTAGTTATTTTTGAAAATTTTCTTTATTTATGGTTTCAAATTTCTCTAGTTCACAATATCCCAGCTAAAATATTAGATGGTTTTAATTATTTCAGTCCTCTTTTTCTGTTGGAAAACAAATTTTTATCTTTGTACTAAATATATATTTTACAATGGAAATAATTGGATTGAGTTATATGGTGAAAAAGAAGGAAAAATCCAACTGTGAAATGAGAAATGATTGCTTGTTGTAAAGTTGCATGGGTTTCAGTCCTCAATAATATAAATATTGCAGAATTTCCATGTTTCTCTTTCACAGATAGATAGTTTTAAAATCTATTATGACATCAAACAGTGATAATAAAATATCAGGGAAGGAAAATATGTCAATTAAAGTAAATTTTGAGGTGACTGACTTGAGAATCAGAATACACTCTTGAGAAATTAAGACACTGTATTCTGCAAAAAAGCTAATAGGATTATAATGTTATTCTAAAATAAACATGGATATGTGAAGATATTTCAAGGTATTTTAAAGCCTTTCAGGGTTTTTCTAGGGTTTATTTTCTATTCTGTCTGCTTTTGAAGTCTGAACATTATTTATTTATTAAATTTACCATGTTTTACAGGTATCTGAAGAATATGATGGACCAATTCTTTATCGTGAACATCTATGGGTGTTCTGGTAAGGAAAGCTCAACAGTAGTGTTTAAGTACATTTAAATATAATTCATCAAATATGATATCTATTCCTATCTCCTGGTGCTCATGGAAAAAAAGACAGTATCAACAGATTCCTGGATAGCTGAACCACATGTTAAGTTCACTTAAATGCATGGTCTAGTTAAAAATGAGTGGTACTGAGGAAACCTGGCAGTAGAAGTGAAATTTTAAATCCCATATTTAAAGTCCCCTATATCAGAAATCATGTTTCAGTTCTCCACATAGGAACAGAAAAAGAGGATATGCTGTACCTTAGAGCAACACTTGAAAGGTGCTGCAGAAGATGTGTGGCTGTGCACCTCCACAGACGAGGAGATGTATGCTTTAAATCCCACCATCAGGAAACATCCAGCTATTGGGAAGCAGGGCTTCAGGACATGTAGTGGTTCCTTTGCAAGAGAGTTGGCTCATTAATAAAACTTATTCCATCCCCCCTCCCCTGCCTTTTATAACTGAGCGTGATGTTGTGTGTGTGGTCAGTTGAAATCAGCTGTGTTCCCTCTCAGACCTTTTCTCACCCTTTCAGCCTTCTGGCCGTGGTGGTGGGGGGACACTGGGGGGTTGTAGGGAATGAGCTGATGCTGTGCAAGCACTGCTCAGCAATAGCAGAAGCTTTGGTTCCTTATCAACACCATTTTAGCCACAAAAGCAACACAGGACGTTGTGTGGGGTGCTATGGGGAAAGCTAACTCCATCCCAACCCAGTACAGCCGTCACCCGAAGTAGCTCTAGTTTCTCTGCCAAGTACAGCAGTGTAATAAAGATGTTTTATTATTTGCTTTTATTGTTAGTGTCTTTAAAAGGCCATTAAAAATAACAGTCCAAATGTTTCTGTGGTTTGTGGGATCTATATGTGTCAGTATTAAAGTGAGTCATACCATCACAGTCATGATAGGTTATTGGCATTTTACTCTCAAAGAAAAAGTATGGCTTGCTTGAAATATTTTTTTTCTTTCTGCTTTAGTAACATCTCCATCCTATGAGCTATTATAAATGTTTATCTAAGAAAACTTTCACAAAGCAGAATTCTAACCTTTATCAAGCACTATATTTCATTACGAAATTGAGTTTGCTGTGAATTCTAGAAAAATATGTTCAAACTATTACACTGTGCAAACATGTTCTTGGTAATTGCAGAACACATTGATTTTGGTGAGTCAAATATCAAACCATTTCCTGAAGACATTAATTTGAACCACATGTATCTGAAACCACACAGGCAATTCCAATATTTAATAATGTCTGTGGGTTTACTTCATAGTTGAAATTAAAGATAATTGTTTTCATGGGATGTCAGCAGTGTACTGGTATGTGGTTTCCTCCTCTCCTGGAGAGGAGGGGCAGCTGGAACCTCGGTTAAAGCTTTAATATTAACACGATAAGTTAAGTGCTGTTGTTGCCTGGGTTAGCAGCTGTCCAGCTTATCACCATTCATTTTTTCACTTGCACAGCTCACTAATGCTTTTTGCATCCATAGCCCAAAAACTGCAGTGCTGACAGGGATAGTGTAAAGGCTTGATACTAACTGAGGCCTCTGGACTTGTTAGGCTTTGTCTAGACTTGTCTTGATCTGCCTAAAGCTCTCTTTATTTTTACGTAGGTGATAGTAACAGGTGAATTTCTTTCTGCATAGAACAAACAATTATGTGCATAATGAAGTAATAAAGAGAGGAGTATGAACATGGTGTGGCAACAGAGGCTTGAAAGTGGGGACCTGGAGCAGAGGAACATGGGTGTGACATGGTAAGAAAAGTGACACATGGTGGCACTGGAGACCCCAGGAAACAAATCACCTGTGACTAATGATATAGAAGAAAAGGAGTGGGAGCTGGACAATACAGATTTTAGGGTAGCAGAGAACAAGTATCTATTATATGTAAGATGCTCCGTATGTAGTGTATTTAACTCTGAAGTGTAATTACAGAGCAGTGAAGAAAAAGCAAATTGTAAAAAGTGATAAGGTATAAAGATATAAAAGTATCTCCAAATGGAACCTAGAAACAGGAAGAAGAAATTATCCTTCTGCCACTAAAGAGGAGAAAGAAACCCCTGCCATCAACATCATGTCTTTCTCTGTGAAATACTTGGGGTGCCAACAACTTGCTGTCAGACTCCTCAGGCTCTCAAAGTTTAGCCAATAACCTTAGGACCAAGAAGGTTGTGGAAGGGTAAACCATAACAGTGGGGAATGGCAAACACTAGGAATTGTCTGTATAAAGTTTTAACTGAGATCTTTTTCTCCAATAATAATCTTTTTTTTCTTTTTTTTTCTTCATTTGTCTGTAATGACTAAATGTGGAATTACTTGATTAGATAGTGAGAATTTCAATTACATAAGCAATAATTCTTGACTTTGCTCAATAGGATTGTTTTCTTTTGCCCAAACAAGTTTGAGTCTATCAATACCTCCCCAGCTCCTATACTGTTATTATAGTTCATCATTATAGAAGAATATATTCAATACTCATTGTACCAAGTAAAAAATATCTCATATTATTATTTGCATGTAATTACATTGTCGAGAAAGAGGTGAAATAATATTTCTCTGTCTTTTCAATAATATCTGCAGTATTGACTTCTAAACAAAATTTTAACTCTGTGAATTCCAGGTTACGTTGATTGCTTGCAAGTCTCTCACCATGTGGACAGAATAAAAACAAAACTAAACAAAGCAGAAACCTGTAACTAAAAAAATTTGTGTTCAGAGGTTTTTCTGGGAACCTATTATACCAGAGCTACATCTTGAGGTATATAGGGACACAGCCAGCATTTAATAAATTAGTGGGTACAGGAAGTAGAATGTGGCTGTATTACACAGGGCTAACCAAGCTGAACATATCCTTTTCATTAATTTACTGCAAGCTGCAGATATCTATGGTAGGCAATAATAAATTGAGCTCCAGACCTAGCTTTCTTTTACTGTAGGGGGTAAAGATACCTCTCAAAGTCTGAAGCACAGTTTAGGAAGGATTACAGGCAAAGGAAGGGAAATAATTGCACTGACTGACAACATTACTATTTAAGCCTATGTAGACAAACAGTTTTCATTCTGTGTCAAAAACCACTCACTAAAGCTTTGGTGAGCAACCTAATTAGAAAGGCAACTCAGCCTTCATTGAAATCCACTGATTTCTGAGGTCTTACTGTTTGAAGTCCTGGAGTAACATGGATCAGTCTCCATGATTGCTGAAAATAAAATCCTGAACCTCATTCTCATTAGTCCAGACTAAAACTGGCCCTTAGGTATTTTTTCATTGTTAAAATCTTGTAGTGAAATATGTATGTGATACAACTGGTATTGATACTGACATGTGATATTTTAGCATGACAATGATTTTCGTATTTATTTTTATGGCATAAACCTATCAACTGAAATAATAATAATGAGCATGATTAAAACCACTTATCTTACTCTTGGGTCAGTCTAGTTTCATCACTAACTGCAATGCATGTATACAATATAACTTACATACTTTTTTAGTTTTCTTTTTTTTCCTCCTGAATTATTACTGAATCAGTATTTAATACCTATAATAGAAGGTAATTATTAAACTCTAATATGAAACTGTGTGTCTACCAAGTTCAATGTGCTTGTGTTAGCACGAGGCTGTCTTGTAACTGGGAAAGCTAGTTACAAAATCAGGGGTAAAGAAGGCTCAATGAATTAAGGTCCATGCAGCTATTAAGGCAATTTAGGACGACATGAATTTGATTTGTAGAGCTGTGCCAATGGGGAAACAGATTCAGGCTGTGGGATTTTATACTGAAGACTATTGCATAGATAAAATAATTTTTCAAATATTGTCATTTAATCTTTCTTTGATCCCTCCCCCCCAGTTTTAAAACTTCCTACCAAAATACCCCCTTCCCCCCTCCCCCTTCCTTAAGAATTGTTGCAAAACAAACAGTTTGGAGTCCCAGTCTTGTCTTCGTAGGCCAGTTATATCTCTTTGGTCATGTAACTTCGGAGTTGCTGAGGAGCTCCTATTGCTCTGGAGAGCAGGGAAGATGCACAGACTCCGTGTAATGGTCTAAGGGGGACTGTCATTTTACTCCTGACTGTTCCAGGAGTCTTGTTCACTAACAGGCCACACGTGTAGCTGTTGCACACAAACTGTTGGCTCTCTGCTGTGCACTTGGCAGACTCTTGGGAGGCACCGCAGAATCCATAGCACTATATCTCAGACAATTATTATGTGGCATGCTGCTACAGGCCCTTCTGATGTACCACATGGTAATTTGTGTTAATGAATGTCAGAATTGTAGATGCTCTGCTGCTGAGCGTTTTAGACCACACGTAGAGAATTCCAGCAAATGGGTTGTCCCTTGTCAACAAACAGTGTTACATTCTATTCTAACATATACTTCATCCTTTTTTTTCTTTTTTTTTCACTCCTGCATAGATGTGAACCACAAGTTGCATTTAATCAGAAATACAGCTAATGGAGAGCATCAAGTCTGGTCTATGTACCATTCCATAACAGCATTGACTTAATTAGTTAACTAAGAATCCAGTTTGATAATTTCTGGGATAAAGTAAGTGTCCTTTGCCCTTCTGACAAGGGCAGACTAGGTCAAATTCAAACAGTGCCTTGTAATGACAAGTCTAATAATTAGTAAATAACAGAAATAATCAATATTGTTCAGACACCTTGCCTACAGGGTAATTGCAAATCAGTAACTGTCTTTCTAACATTTCTCTGGTGTGCCACAGATGGGTTTGCTCTGTATAAAGAGATCCTTCAGTATAGAGAAATTTGTTAGCTACTGAGTATTTCAAGGTGTTTTCCCTTACAGGTTTTAGTCAAAATCTAATTCATTCTTCTCTGCAAAAGCTTTCACTCTGCAATCTTCAAGTATTCTTGGACTAGCTCTCATGGGTACACAAAAAGCAATTTTAAATAAAAAAGCCTGTGCGTGTGAGGCTTGGATTTGCAATACAGCATCTGTACCATCACTAATTATTTTAATTTTCAGACTTAAAAAAAAAAAAAGTTAAAAAACTAGCTTACTGCAGAGGTGTGGAGATAAGAGTTTTTCCCCTGTCCAGAAGTCCAAGGAATGGAGGAGGTAATGAATTATGTAGTTAGTTAGTTAAGAATTCTAAATTATTAAGAGGTTACCAGTTAGCAACTTGAGAAATATAGTCTCAGCATCCAAGAAGTGCAGTACCCAATATTAAAAGAAGAAATTAGTTCTTTATTTTGGTTTATAGTCAAATATATTCTGTAGGACTGACAAAGAAATTATTTCCCATAAGTTCTCCATAAACATATTCTACAAGATATTTTCCACTCTTAAACACTCAGTACACGTTCATGCTGCTTTTTCCAATTTGCGCTACAGTCTACAAACATCTGCATATTGCAGGAGTAAGGTCTAATTTTAGAATGAATGAAAGCTGGAAAACATTGTGTCAGTTTTACAGAAGGACGCTAGACAGAGGATGATTAAGTGGCTTGCCAGAAATTCACACCACAGAGCAGAAGAGCAAACTGAGTTGCAATGGTAAGTTCTTTAAATGCTAGCTTTATAAAACGTGCTCTAAGTGTCCATCATCAAGTGCACCTGAAAAGCCTGAGAATTCATGATGATTGATTGCATTAAACTCTGCCTGCTGTGGTCACAGTGGGCTCCTCTGATTTATATCACTTTAGGATCTGCTCTGTGTTCTAGTAAGTGTTGAGTAGAAACATCAGCTCATAAACTTCATCACTTTTCTGCAGAAAAGCATTGTGAAAGTCCTTTACAGACCTCTTTATCTGGTTCTGAATAGTGGAGGGAAGTTCTTTTTTTGCCTCATATTTACAGGAAAATGCCAGAAATTCAAAGTCTATGAAAACAAAAATTCTGTAATTTCTGAACTTGTTTCATTATGATTCTTTGAAAAGATAATGCGAATTCAATACAAACGTTTCATTACAATGATATGGTTATTATTTTAATTTATAAATAATTAAATTTATAAATAATTTATAAATAATTATAAATAAGTTCTGTAAAATGTATGCTCTTGAAATAAAATTATATTAAAACAAAAGTCTTAATGCTTCATATTAATACCAAAAGATTTTTTTGGTAATTTTTTTCTGAATTAAATTTTTCAGAACTAGTACATTCTTGCAGAATGGTTTTATTTTGGTGAAAATGCCTTCTGATAAGGAAATATTCCATTGTAGAGCTTTTGACCAGCTGAGATTCTTTCTGAGTGTACCTACTGTGAAGCCAAAACACTAAGGAGCACTTTCTGACTTTTCTTAGCATTTCACGTAATATATGCGAGGTTATTAAATGCTAAGGCAAAGCTAAATCTTGTGCTGTGTAGACATTGCCCAATTAATATAATTACTGTGTTTTCAGTGCTGCTAGTTTTGATAGCTTCTGAGACTGCAAATCAGCCTCTGCTCTTTCTGTCATGCATATCACCAGCAGATGTAGCATCAGTGCCATAGGCACGGGCCAGATAATCCTGAATTTGGAAAGCAAAGAATGTCACGCAATTATTTTGCAGCCTAACATAATGTGGTCTGTTTGGGAAGACAAAAATACCCAACACATCTTTTCTGCTGGTGTTTTACAATAAAGTTGACAGCCAGACAGCAGTAGGGTGAGGGAGGCAGAGCGTTGTGCAGAATGTGTGTGTGCTCTGGTGACAACCCACAACACAACCAACAGGCACAGCACAAAGGAGCGCTAACAGCTCTTCAAAGTGGACATGTTAGGTCACTGGCACTACTGAACGCTGGAACATTCCGTTGTCACACAAAAATGAACAATACCATTATCCATCCTGCCAGTCTTTCAGCAGCGTAAAGAAGGCAAAGAATTCCTTGAAGAGAAAGAGTGGAAGAGTCTTCTTCCTCTTTGAGGAATTTCAAGCTGGTATCAGTGGACCTGAATTCAAAAAAAATGGGAGTATGACTCCAAATGCCAAACTACATATTTTCAGGCTGAGGTTACTGTCTCATTGGGCCTTGCCACCTCCTCTTTAGTCTTTATCAGCATATTTTTATCCTTTGTCTTCCATGTATCACATAATACTATATATATAATTACATTCCTGTTTCTCAGCCTTCTCTCCCATTCCCCTTCTTATATTCCACTTGTTTCCAGTTTTGTCTCACAAGGCCAGTCTCACCACCTCTCTACTCACCTGCTGTATTTTGTACTTTACATTTAAAAGACTTTTTTTCAGAGAAGATTAGTGCATCAACCAAAATATCTGTGACTGACCTATACTAAACTGCTCTATTCCTTGTGTATTACTGAATCATATATAGTTAATTCAGGAATTCTTAACAGGCTGCTTTCAAGTCAAGACCATATTTAAACTGGTGCAAAAGTTTTATGGCTCACATCTTGACCCACGTTTCTTCCATGCTGTTTCTCTGGATCCTCTCTTGGCATCAGGGATAAATCTAATTGCCCACGTTTTAGGGAATATTTTTGGTCTTTTATACTGTCAATCATAGTTTTGATTCCTGAGTTGAATAAAATTAGGTATCATAATACATATCACTTACGTGATGGAGAGATTGCAGTTGAATGACTGACACCATGACTCTATATCTTACCTGTTTTCTTCACTTAAGTTAAAAGAGACTTAAAATCTGTTGAGCACTTGATGGTGACAATGCTGACCATGATAATCACTAGCAGCAACCTTACTAGTTTTCTCAGGGGTATTTTACAGTCATCAGTTGGAGGGAATGATAAGGGATGGCAAGAAAATTAATTCAGGAAACAATTTTTCTGAGATGTCATCTGAGCTCTGAAAAACATGAAAATTTTCTCGGTTGCATGTATGGGTCAGATATAACCTTTCTTCTCTTAAATTCTGGAATTTCCATCTCACTATCAGTAGCACAAGATGACTAAGGATTATCAGGAAAGTTGGCTTTTACCAGAGCCCAGAATAGAGGCTTATTTTGAAACTAAATATTATGAAGAATAAGACAGTATCAGGCTGATAGAAATTATAAAAGAGAACCTAAAAATCAATAGTATAAAATAACAGTTCTCCATCTTAATGAGATAAAGTCAATGCATGTATATTGGCACAAAGTAACTTGCTGTTCCACTGCTATCAAATTTTATTTGAGGTCTCTGGTTCAGGAAAGAAAAGGTTTTAAAACTTTTTTTTTTTTTGAAATTCAAAACTTCTCTAAAAGAAAGTTTCTTCTTATCTGTATGAATCATCACAGTGAGATAAATTGTAGATTACATGTCATAAATTGATAGCAGAGTTCAGATGTTATTAGACAACCCTCGAGCTAGGCTCCTTTGGTTAATGTTGTCATCTGGATTCCACAATGATTAAGAACATAGTAATACATTCCTCCTCATTCATTATCTTACAGATAATAACCACGTATTTGATTAAATTTGATTACATTATAAAGCAATATCCTCAAACCTTGCATAGAAAAGTTTTTTGCATGTAATTAGGGTGTAAAACAAAGTCCTGTTAAAAAATTATGTATTTTATTCATAAGTTCTGTCAAACAAATTTTATTCATTTTCTGTCAAAAAATAGAAGGGAAAACCACTCTTCTGCCAACTAAATTAAAAAGAGGGACAGGGGGAAGTAGGTTTAATAGCTAATAGAAGAAAAAATACAGAAACAGATGTCTTTATCATTTATAATACTCTATTTTTCATCTTAGGGCAGGACAGAAAGATATTGCACTCTGTGGAAAATCATCAGTTAATTCATGGTAAATAGCAGACCTGCTGTTTCACGATTACTGTTTTGACTTTCTCTCCCAGTGTTTTTCTCAAATGTGTCCAGATAGCTGTAGTCCTTTGTATCTGATTTTCTCTACTTGTTATGCACATTATTAACGGATCTCCCACAACAGAGGAGGGAGAAAGTCTTGAGATCTACACATGATCATAGCCTCTTGGTAAACAATTCCCTTGGTATTTACACATTCAAGACATCTGTCTCACTTTATCTACAATTTTCAAAGAGGCAATATTATGGTGTGGTGTCAAGGGAAAAATAAAAACAAAAAGTGAGACTTGAAACAGGAGAAAAGCAAAAGCCAGCTGGAAAAGTGCTGGGAAATAGTCAAAACTCCTTGGTTGGTGTTAATATTTAAAAGGGTGTTCAGTTTTCCTCTAGAGTCTTTCTGCTCTTTTGTGTCCACGAGTAACAGTAAGAATGTTTTCATAATCTGGTCTCTGCGTTTATCACTCTCCATCATATTATCTAAACTACAGACTGCTAGAGTATACAAGAATCTAACAAGGTTTCCTTGAAAAGATGCTCTGAAATGGGATAGTGTTGTATTAGCTGGTGTTTGTGGTAGCTGGGCAGGTAGTGAGAAATTACCATTGATGGGGAATCTAAAGTCTGAAAGTTTCTCTGGGGCAGATGACATTATTCCAATAATTGAAGACCTTTCTGGTATTGCTTTTAAAAGACTGATTTGACAAGGACACTGGCTATAGTGATATTTTAACTGGAAAGGATTGCCTTTCATAGAAAATACACACCAAACTCTGGCATTTGTCATTTGTGTATGCAATATTTATATTGTGTGTGTCATTATAGTATCTAAGAACTGTTCAGGGATTGAAAATACAAGTTATTTCCATACCAGGAGCATTTTACAACACAGAGTACCTGTTTTCCATCTCAAAAAGCTGGATGAAAAAGGAAAGAGAAACCCATGCATCATAACCTAAATCCTTAAAATGGATTTGACAGGAACCTGTGTAGTGCTGAAAGTCTGATATAATGCACTTGTTCACTCCCTCTTCCAAAGTTAAAATAGTTAGGATTTCAAAATGGTGATGTTTTGTGGCTTAAAAATGCATTCAGCTAACAAATATACAGTTAAGTAACACATAGCCTGAGGTGAATTTTAAAGGTTGTTTATAGTTATAGGAAAATGTAGTATATTACAACCCTACAAATAACAACTATTTCATGTTGGTGTTTTTTTTGTTTGTTTTTTTTTTAATTAGTTTTACCTAAGAGATATCTGCAGTTATATGTCAACAGCACATAATCTCTTGTGAACTCTCAGGCAGAAGGAGTTCTTACTAATAGAATACAGTTGTTGTTGTTAGATGCTTGCTCTTTTTTAAGAGGATTGAGTGAAGAGCCTAATTTTCGGAGGAAAGCTCACCAGTGTTCAAAAATAAACAGTGTTATACCTTACATTTCTCCTGTTTTTCCTGGATTTCAGAACGGATCTCTCAGGTTTCATCCAACTCCCTCTCTCTGATACAGTCACTGATACGCCCTGTGGCAGCTCTGCTGCAAACCACATCCCATTTTCAAAACTTTACATGTGTGTATCTGAAGTAAGAGTTGTGAAAGCACTTGAACCCTGAAAGGTCTTGTTTGTCATTGGGATGACATGCTTAGGGAGCAAATGTTTCCTACATTAATTTTTGGGACTGTTTCAAAAGGAGTGATGAATGGCAAGCTCAGTGTTAGCCAGAACACATTATGTATGCCACATTCAGCACTATCCTACATGGATGTCTGGGTTTTTTGCTCCAAGGTCACACTGGTAGCCAGGCTGCTTCAGCTGATGAGCAGAGTTGAGCTAACAAACCATAATAGTATTAGACTCAATGTCTGAAGCCATCCTGAGAAGGACAAAGAGTCTCTAGAAACTACATATTGTCGTTAAGAGGCCAATATTGTCATCCAAGGAGTCCAAACAATTAAAAGGTTTGGGAGTTGTTTGAGAGCAAGATAATCTTTTGCACTTCTTAAATATATGAGTGTAACTATGTAAGCATCTGAGTTTGAATTTTTTGAAACAAATCTCCTATCTACTGCAAAAAGTTTGTGTCATGGAACAATCTCTAAGGTATGAAAGCATGAATTGGGTCATTTTCAGCTGAAGTCATGGGACCAGGTGCCCTGCAAGGGTGTGCCTAGTGTAGTCTATCTGCTAATAGCATGAAGTTCACAAAATTAGAATAGAATCTCTGCAAAAAAAAAAACCCAAACCAAACCAAACACCTCTTGAACCGCAAAGAATTTTTGTCTCCTTGTCATCACAGTTGTTTTACTCCTCAGATCTGCTTCATTTGGGCAGCACTGCTATAATATAAACATAGCCAGTGGCTGTTTCTACATGCAGGATAGTAGGCAGTTTACTTCTATATACATGTACTACCTGTGTGTTTAATAGGTGGAAGAGCTAGTTGCTACAGGTAATTGAAAATCTGACAGAACTGCTTGTGTGGACACTACAATAATGTTTCCCAAGGACTTCCAGAACTTTGTAGTAGCAAGACTGGTAGAGGGTCTTGTAAGGGATACAAGAAGTTCTCAGGAATTCAGTGTTCTGGTTGTGACAAGCACAGAGACTGCCCATGGCTTTGCATCTTTTTCTTAGAGAGCTCTTTTTCTTCCAATTTCTCTTCTGGTTGACAGCATTCCCTGAACAGCTCTCTGGGTTGTGAGAAAGTCACAGAATTCTTAAGAAAATCTTTTGCTTTCCAACATACAAGACTTGACTGTGGGCTGGCTCTCAGAAAACTCCTCATCTTTAAATTAAGTCACAACACGTACGTGCTAACAACTAGTTCTCACTGTGCCTGTGCTGAAGTGCAACTAAGAGAATCAGATAGTAGAGATATAACAGTTGTCACAGCAGCTTCCAGGCTTCTTCTTCAGGGAATTTCTTCCATATGTTTCTTCTGCAGGGATCATCTTTCTTGGGGAAACTTCTGGCAGCTTGCTGCTGCAGGTGAGGGGTGGCTTCTGGAGGCTTTTGGTTCTATCAGCTCTGACAGCTCACGTTGGCAGTTCCTTGAAGTGCCTACACATCCTGTTTCCAACTGTCTGCTGCTACAGATTTCTTTTTGCAAAGGGGCCTAGAAGCTCTGCTGAAAAGTCTTTGAGCCTTCTCACCTGTGGTGTCAGTTTGCCACAGTCTTAAGCACCAGCTGTTTTGGGAGATCTGAGGCCTTGACCCAGAGGGAACTCTGGGAGGAGAATTCAGCCTTCAGCTGCAGGTGTTGCCTGGTGCTTCTCCCTCGAGTTGTGCTGAGGGTGTCCTTACCTCCGGGAGGTGAGCTGTCATTGCAACACCAAATCACCAGGTGAAGGAGCTGTGAGAGGAGATAGGCAGACTGCATATTACCAGGGTGGATGAAGGGAATGTCGATGGGGTTTTTAGAGAGACATTGCAGAAACAAGAGCCTAAGCCCCACTGTGGATGGAGAGGACTTCTAGTGACTGTGCACAGAGATGGAGTGGATGGTCAACCATGATGAGGAAGGCTGGAAACATATGGCTTCTGGAAGCAGGAAGAAGATTTCTTCTCTGCCTGCAGAGCTGAATTACAGAGAGGCCGTGTTGGATGGGACTTTGAACAACCTGGTCTAGGGGGAGTTGTCCCTGTCAGTGGCAGGGGAATTGGAACTAAATAATCTTTAAGGTCCCTTACAACCAAACTATACTATGATTTTCTTAGCCTTCTTTTTGCTGCTGGAACCACTCATGTTATTCTTCACGTCTCTCTGTTCTAACTCCACTTGAGCTCTGGTTTTCCTAACCCTCTCCACTTACAGACAATGTGTCTGTGATTCTCCTGGGTAGCCTGTCCCTTCTTTTGCCATCTGTGTACCTCCCATCATCCATGGAAGCCTGTTGCCCACTTCTCTGAGCGACCTGTTCCACTGGCTCACCACCTTCATAGTGAAAAATTTCTTCCTAACATCTAAACTGAACCTAAGCTCTTCCCATTGCCCTGTCACTACGTGCCTCTGTAAAAACTCCCCCTTTCACTTTCTTGCAGGTCACCTGCAGTACTGGGAGGCTGCTAGAAGTTCTCCCAGGTGCCTTCTCTCCAGGCTGAGAGGCAGTTGATCAATTTTCAGGTGCCCAGCCCCACCTGTGACTCCTGCCCACAGGTTTTGCTCACAGGTGTGGGAGTTTAACCTCGCCATGGGCTGTGCCCTCAGTCTGCGTCTGTCTTCAGTCCTGCTCCTGCTGCCTTGGCTGCCTAATTGCATGGACCCCAGACCTACACTGTGAGTAGTCTTTTCTCAAGTCTTGGCCCTGTCTCCTGGGTGGCTCGTGGATGTATTACAGGCTGCTCTGGCCGTATTTCCTGCTGTTCCCGAGCTGGGGTTCGGGACAGTGCTTGGATATGACTCGTTACCTTGATTTTTCTGTCTGTTGGCAGAACTTGCCACTCTCACCGTCTTGCCATACTCAGGTACAGTGAGGCTATATGGATTTATCCAGGGAAAATGGTGACTGCTCAATGTATTTACATTGTTTGATGAGATCATGGAATATGTAGGCAGGGGGAGAGCAATGGATGCTAGTTTACCTTGACATCAACTTGTTAAATATTCATTTTACTACGGACATTTTCTGTTACAAAGGTTGCTGTTTCACCTGCTGGTTTTTTTTTTTTTGGGGGGGGGGGGCAGGGTTTGGAGGGTTTTTTTGTGGATTTTTTGTTTGTTTGTTTCTTTCTTTGTGGTTATGCTCAGTGTAGACAACCCAATAAGAGATGAAAAATGATTGGTTAATTTTAATTCTTGTGGCTATCTCTGTTAATTAGAAATAGTGTAATCGGATTACAGTAGATGAACCTGAGTGTTGACTGATGGTAGATATATGCCAACAGTATGCACTCCCTGTCTAAAGGAAATTGTTCTAACAAAAATTTTGTGGACTGGTTTATTTTGTTCCCCTTTGTTTGCTGGGGAAAGGGTGTTTTGTACTGATGATGTGAGAGTATAAGGAAGACTGTAGTAAAAAAGTCTGAGGTTATTAGCAATATTCTTAACTATTTTTCACTGCACTCTGAAGGAAGACCTTGAGGTATTGTCAGGGACAACAATGCAACAAACAATATGATGGCCAGACTTATCTGCGCTGTAATTTCTGACGTGTTCTATGCAGCTGCATTATGGTAAATTAAAAATGTGAGCAGTGTATTTTGCATTTTTCACCACTGGAGTTTGAGTCAGCGTGATTCTCTTGCAGACAATAAAACAACCTTAACTTTTTTGTGTTTGTTTAACTCACAAACACCCATGGAACACTCTTTGTGCCTTGAGGATAAAAGGAAATTTTGTAAAGAGGTGTTGATAGGAAGCTCCACATAATTGTTGAGGGGATGTTTTTATATGACTGGGTTTTATTTACATGATCCTTAACTTCAGATTATTTCCTTATTCCTGTGGCAGTTTTTCTGTAGGGCCATGTTTACTTAGATATTTAGGACAATTGAGTTTTTCGTTTGTTGGACTTTCCAGCAGAATGTGTCTTTCGTCTCTGTACTTTCTGACTGTCCACGCAAGTGGGAACTCACAAGGCTATGTGGCACCAACTGCTAATTTGTTATTCACTGTCCAGATCTGGGCAGATGCGGAACAAAAACAGCAACAGAAAAAGTAAGTGACTTCAAGAGTTCTGCTTGGGTAGCTTGTATTTTCTGTCTTAAGTAGAAAGTTTGATTTTTTTTCCCTGTGATTTCCTTACTGTTCTTCCCGGAGTTCTCCCTTTAATTTCAAAAGATCAAACTTCTGAATATATTTCTTTCAGAAACAGGGGGTTGGGAGGAAAAGAAAGATCATTTGCTACTTAAGACCTATACTAGAGAAAGGCAAGCTTCTCTTTTCCAATGCCTTACCGTATGATATCTTACCAAAATAATTTTGGGTGCTATTCTGTGGGAATAGAAAGCCTGTATTGACTCCTCAGGACTGGACTAATTTGACTGCAATGCAGATGGTAGTGTCAAATTCCATATCTTTGTATCTCAACTATCTGGTCTCTAGTATCAATTATGTTTGTATTGCACTCTTCACCAATTTCCATAGTTAGTGGCAGAGACTACCATATTGCCTCGCTAGAGCTCTTTTTCCTCATTTAAAACCAAAGGTTTTTAATATAAGAAAATCAAGATTGTTGTAAGAATTTTCCACATACTCCTCAGCATCCTTCCTCTTAAGGTTGTCCCCACCTACACAATTCAGCAGCTGAATGGGAACCTGTTGAACCTCTATAGTTACCAGCACACAGCCACTGTACCCAAAAGACTTAGACCTTAAACATATCCTTCTGGATATGAGTTCAGCTATTGGAATAGCCTGGGCAAGAAAAAACTGGTAAACGCTAGGGAGACAATTTAAGGATTGTGTTTGCGTTAGGGAAGTATGAATAATTATGTAGCAAAGCCAGCTTTAAGATAGGAAACTACAGATTTTCAAATAGTCACAAATAACTTTGTGAAAAGTGCTTCCAAAACTGGAATAGAATGGTCCTTCAAATAAAATAAAAATTGAAAAACAAAAACAAAGCAAAACAAAAAACACAAACAAAAATAAACAAACACAAAAAAGCACAAAAAACCCTCAATTAGTTACATTTGATGGACCATAGGGCTTTTAATGAAGGAGTTTTATGATGTGATGCTCATCATAACAAGGGGCTGGACTTAGTGACCCAAAAAATCACTTTGCTCTGAACTTTAAAAATGACCTCACACACTGTCTTCATGAAAAGATCATGAAACTATAGTTTAGAAAGATACTTCTTGTGGAAAGAAATAGTTATTTTGAAAGAGTTTGCATGGACTGAGACCTGATTTATTACATGTAACCTGCTACAGGTTACCTCCAGCATAGGTTTAATTCATAATTTATCCTACATTCACCTGAGCAAGGTTCGCATTCCTGTTAATTCACTTTGGTTCAGTCATTACTGACTACTTCACAAAGAAATACAAATTGAGATGAATCTGCTATAGAGTTAGCAACATAACTGAAGCTGAACCACAGTAGAAAATGTCTCTTGAAAGATAATTGGAATAATGGGAGCTTTTTTTTTTCCTGAAGATGGGGCTTTTATCCAGATCCCTGCAATTCTGTTTTTACCAGTGACTGCTTTCCTTTCTTCATGGCAGAGTACTCTTAGCTTGTGGCTTATAGAAAACACTGGAGAATACAATATTTTATCAACTAGTTTATTTATTGACTTGGTCTGATGCCAGTCACGCTGGGAGTTGTGGACATAATTCACTGGAACTCTCTGTCTGGATTGTAATAGCGGAAGGTTTAATCTCACTGGATACTGGAGATCCATGTTTTCCAGTCCACTAGCTTTGGTTTCGTGCCCCTCTCTTTCTCTCTCCTCATGTCTAATAGCTGATACATCATGATGCATAAAAAAAGGAACTATTAGTTGCATTAAAAGTTGCAGTATAAATAGCAGAATATAAAATTAAGATAACCCTCCAGAGAGATTTGTATCCCCAAGCTTCCTAATTACTCTAACTATGAAGATATCTTCTTCAGCAGCTTCCACTGGCTCAAAGAGGTCATGGGGGAATTAGCTAGTGCTATTTTCAAAAGTCAGCAATTACAACCTCCATCTACATAATCATGAATTACATCATCTGCATTCTGCCCACTGCCTGCACAAGAGCATTTTCCAACCCAAGTGATATAATAGCTGTAGTGAAAGAAACTTCAAATCGAAAAGGGTCAGAGGAGCTTAAAGCTATGGCTACTTATAACACATTAAAATCTCTAACTCTATGGGGGGCTTGCTGCACCTGCCATTCCAATTTGACTTTTTATTTAAATTTTAATTTTCAACTTCAGTTTTCTATAAATTAATGCCACAGAAAAAAAGCCTTTATAGAAGATGTCACCACTTGTAGTTTCTGGAGTTAATACTGTAATTTCAAGGATTTCTAGTGAAAGTTGTGGGGTTTTTCTCTCCTGAGTTCTTCTCTTGAATGTATATGCTTTATAATTGGGTTTGGCATTTTATTGCCAAACATTCTTTGTTCTACTATTGGTGATTTGACAATCTCTTATGATTTGTTTGTGCAAATGATGACCTATAAAACTACCTGTCAGTTTTTCCACTATGATGTAGAATAATAATATAAACAACAGATATCTTAGAGTGTCTGAGATGTACTTCTTTTTCCTATTAAGAATTCCATCATGTCTTATATTTTCCCTAGTCTGGTTTTAAAAAAATAGTTTATTTGGAGAAAACAAACAAACAAGCCCTTATATTGCATTCAAAGCCATTGTGCTGTTTTGTCTGACTTTCTTTTCAGTATTTTGAATCTTTATTCATAATGTACTTAAGATGCACAGTCTGTTTAATATTTGCATTGCTTACACTTCACTAAACAGAAAATAAGCTTGTAAGATTTTTCTTCTTTTGACATCTTCACAGGGTTCAGTTGCTTATAAGCATAGCTTGGAGTGAACAGTAAAAGTTAGACAGTCCGTTATCCATACTTAAGAAATTCTAATAGTGATATAAATCAACAATGCAAATATATGGACTGACTATTAAACACAAGATAAAGCCATGAACTACTTAGGTCTACTTAGGAAATTATTAGGGTAGAGTTTTGGGTTTTTTTCTTCCCTTTCTCTCCCCAGTAAAATGATACTTTCTTATCAAGAAAGTCTACCCTGACCTCATACAGTATGTTATTTGTTTTAATACAGGTCTTTATGTCTTAAAAACCCCCAAAGCAAACAAACAAACAAAACTTAACGAACCTACACCCCCCACACCATATATTCAGTGCCTGTAAAAATGATGTCTCTATGTATTCTGAATCAGGCTACGAAAGCAGGAGGCAAAAAATATATGTGTTTTCAGTTTTAATTGACTTTTTCTGTAGCTTTAATTGGTCCACATGAATTATGTATATAAAATGAAAGAAACCGGCTGTCTCTGATAATAAAGAAACAGTTAAATGCAGATTTTATTTTTTTATTATGATTTGGTTTGGACCTAAATTCTATTTAAAGTATTTTTTAGGTACTGAAAGTTATATCTTCTTTTAAGTAGAACTTTATTCAAGCCTTCAGGCCGTGAACTGAAAAAAACCCAAAAGCAAAACACAAGCAAACAAAAGTCTGAAAGCTGTTGGCTGGCAGCATGGTTGAAGTCTCCAAATACAGCTCAGTCAGCTAAAGCCCCGGTAAGAGTTGCATCTGCCAAGGGATGTCAAGGCAAACAAGAAGAGCTTCTATAGGTATGTCAGTGATAAAAGGAAGAGGAGGAAAATGTGGGCCCCTATATAAGGAAATGGGAGAACCTGGTTACCCAGAATATGGAGAGAAAGCTGAGTTACTCAGTGACTTCTGTGCATCACTGGCCAGCGCTCCAAACACACTGCCCAGGGCACAGAAGGCAAAGTCAGGGACTGGGAGAATGAAGAGCCACCCACTGTGGGAGAAGATGAGGTTCAAAAAGACCCTCTGAGGGACTTGAAGGTGCACAAGTCCATGGGACCTGATGAGATGCATCTGGAGGTCATGAGGGAACTGTGGGATGAGTGGCTAAGCCACTATCTGCCCTATTTGAGAAGTTGGCAGTTCCCATTGCCTGGATAAATATTCTTTGTCTGTTGTATTCGTTCAGCATTTGCTCAGTGTAACTGCTCTAATGCTACAGGTGCAAAAATAGTCTTCAAAGTACACAAATTAGAATCACATTTATTACATTAAAAGCAAAAATATAATTTCTAGCTAGAGCTGACAAATAATTCTTGGGGTGTACATGAACAAATGTCACCCATCCTTATTTTGGAATAAGTTTGGTTGGTGTTGGGTTTTTTTTTAAATAAATATGTTTACCCTGAGTAATTTGACAAATGTTTTTATGAATATAATTTAATTTCCCCGTTCTGTGAGTGATTCCTGGTTGGAGCTTTGTAATTTGCTTCTCATGTGCTATCAATGAGCGTACAACACCTGATTGTCTACAGTCTGGTTGCATTATATGTTCTCCAATAAGTATACTCATAATTTGACATTTGAAATGCAGTTGTAGATTTCCCTTTTCTCAATATTCAGTCAAACTTTATGTTTTAGGATACATCTGTGATTTTTATATTTTACTTGCTAGAATATTAATGAAAATACATGTGCACACATTAATATATCAACATTCTTGTCATGATTAAAGTGACTTGACAAGAGATAATAGAGAAAACTCTGAGAAAATAACCTGAAACTTCTTAATTGCTGGTTTATCAAGATCACATTTTCATGCTTTTTTGTTTCCTGTGGCTTTCTTCTGCTGATTGAACTAGGAGCATTCAAGCAAATTAATATCCCATGTAACTTGAAGGACATGTAATTGTTAATAAATGGTAAACCACGACCACAGATACAGAAGATTTTAGAAATTCAGCTGCAACTTCCTGGATAACTTAATCAACTATTTATCAGTTTAGCACAGATAATCCTACTGAAGCCCACTAAAACAGGAAATGGCATAGATGATGCACTCCTAATACTGTAGGGATGATCAAACCAACTTTCTCTATGACTGGAGAAAATAATTCATTTATTTTTTCACCTTTACACTATGAAGAGACACAACTTCTTTAGATGTGTAGTAGAAAGAAACAGGGCTTTATTAAGACAGAATGTAAACTTTAGGAAGAGTCAAGTTTCCTTGATTTTATTTCCCTTTTTGGTGAATGACCATCAGTGTCATTCATGGAGGAGCATGAGTAGCTCATTGTTACTTCAGGAGAAGGAAATTATAGGAACTTTTTAGTTGAAGCTCAACAGATCGTAATGCTTGAGGCAGTAAAGATTTCTGAAACAAGATTATGAGAATTAGCTGCCAGATACAGCTGGACCATGTGTCTGCTTGTGCCAGATCCTGAACTTTTATTGTCTCCGGAATGCACTCAATTGAATGTTATCCAAGAACTGGGTCAGGTCGTTTCTGAGTGCCAGTTGCTCCTGCTTTGTCAGTTGTGCAACAAATAGCATGCTTTCTGAAACTCTTATTTTGTGCTAATTATAGACAGCTAGCCTCAAAAGGTTGGGGAAAAAAAAAAGTTTTTGTTTTAGAAAAAAAGAAAGGAGGAGAGGTGGAGGAAGCAGGAGGCGTGAACAGATGGTTCTCAGTCAGTAGGTAAATCAACAACATTTGTTTGTCTAAAGAGGAATGTGGGACTTGTGGTAGGAATAATGTGAAGGTTTCCTAATATTCTTTACTCAAATACCCTCTTTTTCTCTCTCTTTATTGCTCAGATGTTATAGACACTTGCAGCTATATTGTTTCAACCAAGCATTTGCTGGAGGATGGGTTAGTTTGAATGTGAATTTCTGAAATTCTGGTAACTAATTATGAGCGAGATTCTGCTTTATGAGTTGGTGTCCCAGAATAGTTCTTATTAATAAAGGGTGTAAAATAAGAGGTATTTGATGTCCTAGATGACATGTAAATTACCTCTGAACCTCAGGAATCATAACTCGTCACAAAAAGTTACATTTTTTCCTCTAGAAAATTTCCATCCAGTATATATTTCATCCCAGAATGCACATTAGTAAACTGCCTGCTGTATACCTTCTGACATAATGAGAATCAAGCCTGCAGTAAAGCTGTTGCTTTTCCTTCATTGTCTTGTTTCAAAATATTATTGTAGTAAATATACTGGAAGTACTTTTAAGGAATTAAACATAAGTATTTGTGAATTTTCCCTGGTGTAAGGGGTTTATTTGTCTCTTTTTTTTTTTTTTTTTTTTTTCCCTGCTTCCTTTTTTTTTTTTTTTTGGTTTTGGGTTTTTTTTGGTTTTTTTTTTTTTTTTTTAATTGTTGGTTGGTTGGTTTCTTGGTTGGTTGATTGGGTTCTGGGAGTTTTTTGTGGGAGTTTTGGGGGCTTTGGGGGGAGGGAGTGGGGGTATTGTTGTTTTATTTCTGTTTGCTTGTTTTCTTCAGCTGTGCTCCTCCTTCATGTAAGTTATGTACCAAACATTTTTTCTATAGTTGACCAGGCAAACACATTTTTCCTAATCCCCTATTTAAGCACATTACAGTTTTGACATGTGGACTAAAAATAGGCTACAGCTTCTGCTGTAATCTGCTGTGCTTTAAGATCTTTGTAAAAATCTTGTATGTGTCTGAATAGGTGGAGTTCAAGTGTGACTTATTATATTCCCTCTACAGTTGAGCCACAGCAGAGCTAGTTGCAGTGGGCAACAAATGTTTAACATGCTGCTTTATCAGAGGCTTGTCATGGGAAATAACTTAAAGCAATTCATTTAATAAGATTTCCATGATAGCCAATAACGTTTCAACAGGAAGGTTGCTCTGTGGACTAATTAAACCTAAAGCTTTTGAGACCTTTGTGCTTTTCTCTTCCCATCCCCCCCCACCCAATGTGCCTTCAAAGAATGAGACATGAAGGGTCTTTCTGAGGTTGTTTACTAAAGGTAATTTGATAGAGTTTTGAGCTCTACTAATGAGCTCTTGTGTCTTGCATATTAAAAATTATGACAGAATAACTCTGGGAATACCGAGTCCTTGGTTGTTGGACCACGTAAAGAACTGATCTTATAAAGGTCCCAACACTCTTTCTACGCTTTGTGACTTAGCAAGCGTATATTCCTACACTTTTTTACTTCTGGTTTATATTATTGATCTCTATGGACATGGCAGCAAGGTTTTTTTGAAAATATGTAAGCTGTGTTCTGTTTAATAAATGTATTTTACTGTACATTTATTACAGGAAAATTTGTCTTAAAATTTAAGTATGGACTTTGTTTTGTTTTCTACTTGCATTATGAGCAACAACAAGATTAAAGAGAAAATCAATTGGAAAATACTTTAAATTATATCTAAGCTTAAAATTGAGGTGTTTGCTGCTACACTCATCAGCAGTTTGCAGGCCAAAAGACACTGTTCCAAATTGCTCTTATGGTAGGGTTCCCTCACTGGACTGAACAAAAACCGCATTCTGATCTTGTCCAATCCTACCTCCTCCAAATACCATATCCCCATCAGATGCTGATGGCATAAACTTCTCATATCAACAGTTGTTTCTTGCTCCAGCTCAGGTAATTTTTCCTCTTTTAAATGTGGAAAGAGGGAGTAGGAGGAAGAGAATATAGTTATTGAGTTTTACCTGTCATAATGAGTATAACATTGCAACTGAAATAACTAAAAGGCCCTAAACTCCCGCTTAGAAACACAGTATCCTTTCAATCAACGGTGGTTTAGTTATTTTCTGCCAAAGAAATAATATTAAAAAGTAATTTTGAGGTTCTGTCTTCTTTTGTATGATTGGCTGAAAAAAGGAGGAATATCTGTAATATAACATGTAAATAACACATTGTTTACATTCTGCATTGTTTTTCTTCTCTAAGTGTAAATACATTCCACAGCTAGTTAATATTTAATAATTTGAAAATTGAATCTGTAGAGTAATATATATACATATATAAAGAATCTAATATAACTGTTTTATTGAGCACTAACTGTTTCATTGAAATCTTACTGAAGTAATTCTCGTAGCAATCTATTTAGAACAGAACTCCAGCATTAGAGGCACTATATGTGCATTAAAAATGCCTCCAATTCAAACATTTTATTGTCTACTGGAAAGTCAGCCAGACACAACTAATTTTTCCCATTTTTAAAGTTAAACTAGCTGGAAAAAAAAAAGGAAGAAAAAAGCTATCTTGCCTCCAAAATTAAAGATGTCCCATTTGTTCTTGCTTCAAAATATATATTGTGAACATAAAGTTTAAGGGGTACTATTCCTCTTCAAACTGAAATAAGTTTGTTTTTTTCCCTTCCTAATATATTAGGCACCTGAAGTTTCGAAGAAAAATTCTTTCTTGTCAAATATTATAAACAGAATGACAGATTTTTCAAGAAATTTCCTATCTCCAACTTTTCCCATACTCTTGTGTTTGAATTCCACATTCTTTTTCATAAACAGAAAAGGAAGAGGTGAAAAGCAAGAGCTGTCATTGGCCAAAATTAGGACATGAAATAATTCTTCTGAGCCTCTCTTTTGCTATTTGGAAAACTATGAGCCTTTCATCTTGACCACTTAGGGATCTAGGCTACAAAGTAATTTGAAATGTCAAGAAATCATTCTTAGTTCAGTTTTTAAAGGAATTAATGTTGATAGTGGGTGATGATTTGGAGCCTTTGAGCAGCAACTGGGACACTTTCTATTTTTCTGCATCTATTCAAACACAGTCTTACTTTTTAAGGGTCAGAATATTTTTAGCAAGCCAGATAAACTTCTAATTACCACTTCTTCAGAAGCAGTATGATGTCACCAGCGTGTGATAATCCTCTTCGGTTTTTTGGTTTGTTTGGTTTTGGGCTTGTGGTGGTTTGTTAGGGTTTTTTTGTAAAAATATACAAACCAAGAGGTTTATAGTATCGCAAGTGTAGTGTGAATATAAACATGTCATGTATTGCTAGATCATTTGAGAATCTACAGTTTTTCTTGAAGAAGCTACATTTTGGGTGCAGAGAAAAAAAAAAACCAACACAGCAGATTAAAAGTGATTGTAACACACAGGATATTTATTTTAGAAATTTGATTGACAATCTATTGGTGACTTCATATTGCAAAACACTTCAGAATCTAGTGCTGCCAAACGTTGGGAGGAGGGATAAACAAGCTAATTAAAATATTGCTGCTATTTCCTTCCTTTATATCTGCTGTGTTCTTCAACTAAATAATCATATTAAGAAAAAATCTTACAGTGCTGAAGATGATGAGCTTTGTTATATGATAATGTTTTATGTAGCAAGCTTCCATCCAAGATAATATATTAGAAATGTTTGGTAAAAGAAACACTTTTCAATCAAATCCATCAAAAGTCTAGCACGTGCAGGTTTTGTTAGGCAACAGAACAGGATTGAACAAAGAAAAGCAGACTGAAACCCTGATTCTTTTCAGATTCAGCTCTAAAATACCTTTTTAATAGATCAAAGGCTCACAGTTGGATTAAACCTTTAACTCCACTGCAATTCTCTTTAGATCTTAGAGATCACAGTTAGTTGATTACAAAACAACAGATACCTTCACTGCAGTTCTTCTATCTGAAACCACACCACTTCAGAATTTAAAAGTTACCTTAATATTGCTGCATTTAAAAACATATCATGGGTTTTTTGCAAAAGTCTGCTAAGGTTTGCTAACTTGATGTTGTTCAGCCTTTTGTTAGGCAGATGCAGATACATATACAGACTTCTAGTATCAATGCACTGGGGTTTTCTTCCAATAAGCTTGGCGCACTGTCTTAAGCTGCAAGGTAGGCTCTTAACTTCAAACAAGGCTTATGGCTCTTAAGGCTCTGCATATGTACTGCTGTGCTGTCAACTGCTTGAGAGAATTCAAGCCCCTTCTCTGCAGCATGTTGCTGCTGTTGGGAGAATACTGATGACTCCTGCCTGGGTAGTGAGATGTTTGTGTCTTCCTCTTTAAGCCTCTCCATACCAAATATACATAAATACACACATATATCCCATAACTTGATTGGTGCTTCTGTCTTCCTTGCTTCACTTGAATAATCCGTCTCTATGTGTATTGACGAGGAGGAGAAGCAAAGCTCTTCTATAGGTAAATAGTAGTTTTTTTAACTGCTCGAACTGATGAATGGCACATGTTTAGTAATTGAAGGATTTGTAAGAACATTGGATTGCTGTATTCAGGGTTCCTTGCCACTCTGACCAGCAAGTTTTCAATGACTTGATTGTCAGATAATTTTGGTCTTTTCTGCTTATTCCAAAAGTCACCCTTTTGGTGAAAAAGCACCTGGGAAAACATTTTCCTTTATGGTGAGCTTGAATAATCCTTTCTTCCTCCCTCTGCCATTAATCCAGCTCTTCCTGACTTTCCTCCCCAGCAGCTCAGAGATTCAGTATGATGGTGGGAAGTTAGGTCAAATCTGTGACATGTAAATGAGCGCTTAGAGATGCTCTTAGGAAGTGAGGAACAAAGCTGGAGTTTGAGGAGACAATTCCTTTAACTTTCCACAGGTCAGATGTCCACAACAGGTTGTGAACCAGCTGTGAAGGGCTAGGTGCTGAGGAGAGCCTTTTATTAGGTAAAACAATTAAAGAATGACAACTTACACTGAATAAGTTATTGCTAGTATTTCCCATATGGGTTAAGTTAATAGAGTAACAGCCTAATTAAAACATTTCCTGCTTCTTGCCTTTTTTCTTATGTGTTTGGGACAGGTCTTCTGGGAACAGCATGTGGGAAACTTGCTTGGAAACACTTCTTCTTGTGATTATGCAGTGATTTGACGGTAATGACATTGTTAAAACATGGGCTAATGAAAAGACCGAATTCCGACTTGAATGCCTTCCAGTTCTACACTTGATTTTTTCATTTTATAACCCCCTTACTTTTTCTGCTTTGATTTATTCTGTTCCTAAACACCCTCCTATTTGTGTAGAATTTCTAAATGATAGTTATTCAGTCATTTCTCATAGAATTTATAAATGAGAGGAGACTTTTTTTATTAAAGATGAAGCAACAGAAGCTGGAAGAAAGAACTTGCAGGTCTAGGGTGGTCTCGTCTCTTTGACTATTAGCACATATACACATGTAAACATAACAGCCATTTGCTCTGAAACAGTCACATTTAGTTGCTAAGTCAGTAAGACCACACATCCTTAGAATATGCTCAAAACCGAGGTCATCTGGGAAATGCTTGTTGTCTTTTTGTTCTTATCCTTACTCATCAATTTTGAAATACTCGAAGTAAGGCTACAGTCTTACTTTCAGTTTTCTATTAAATGTAGACTTTTGTAATAGCGTGGATCTACTCCTTTCTCATTCTTCTGAAATATTTTTCATGTAAATGGATGTAGAGCATTGGAACAGACTGCCCAGGAAAGTGGTTAGGGTCACAATCTCTGGTAATGTTAAAAAAAAAGAGTGGATATAGCACTTGAGGACATGATTTAATTCTGAACATAGTAGTGGTGTTGGGTTGATGGTTGAGCTTGATCTTAAACTTCTTTTCCAACCTTAAAAATTCAATGGTTCTATATAGTACATTCTTCTGCTTTCTTCTGGTGCTGTAAGGGGGGAAACAGGAAGTTAGGAAACCAGACTGAATGGACATTGTCTTGGTAATTTTTGTGCAATTCCACACTGATATTTTTCTGCCATTTTCTAGTGCTTAGGATTTTTTTATGTAGATCTGATAACTTCAAGAACAAGATACAGATTTTTAAGGGGGGGGGTGAGGAGATAAGTACAGGCACATGGACACACACACAGTGTGTAATTATCTGTTTGTTGCTAGTATTCTCTGAAGAACTTCAGGTTGCAGGTGGTTGGTAGATGAAACATCTTCAATTGCTACTCTTTCCATATCAACATTCTCTTGGGGAAGAAAACATGAAAACAAAGTATTTTTTCAGTTAAACTTGTGCTAGAAAAGAATAGCAGTTGTATGTAATGTAGGGCATCTCTGTTCCCCTCCCTTGTTACTTCCTCTTTCATTTGTTTTCAGTAAATGAGAACAAGCTCTATCAAAGATGTCTTACATTTTGAAGGTAATCCCTTTGGAAATGAAAGAATGAGACATGCTTTCATGGGAGACAAAGTTTTAAAAGCCTTTTTTTCTGTCCTGTTTTCAAACACAGTACATTTTAAAGAATAAGATCAACATTTTATCTTTCATTGTTTGGCAAACGCTGAGCTTCATCTTTTGTCCTCTGATTTCTGACAGGTCTCAAGGTGAGTAACTCAGGTTTTCTTGTTTGCGCACACTCAGACATAACAATGTTTTCTGTACAGTTCTGAGAACAAAAGGCTGTCCCTTTTTACTGGAAGTGGGGTTGCAAGCCATATCATGACTGCAGAATGGCAAGCCATACCTTTACTGTTGATAGCTACCCACTGTAGGTACCAGCTTTAGCAGTTTGGTAGACCCCTCTGTGCAATAGCTCGAGCAGTCCTGTCACGTCTGTAACTGGTGCTGGTGTGTATGAGTGTGTCTCCTTATTCTCCAGTTGCATTGGTGAAGATGGAGGCAGGAAACAAAAATTCCACAGCAACCCCACCTCAAAGTGATATGCTTTTCACAAAACCAGCTTTCTAGAGAAATCTCTCCAAAATACAGAATGCCTCAGAACAGGGAGGCTGTAATTCAGAGTGGCACTCTGATAATTCACATAGATTCTGTGTGTCATGTTCTGTCTTCAGTCTCTCTTTGATGCACTAAAGTATGCTGTCCAGTCCCTCCTGTGGTCTTTCAGCTTGGAACCATCACTGAAAATATCTTGCTATATAATTTGCTTGTTTAAGAAGTTTTGAAAATAAAGAGTGGCATTTTAGACTGTTGCTTTGTTGATGGTGTAAGGCTGTTGGAAGCTTACAAACCTCAGTAGACTTCGGAAAAAATATACTGAAACTTACTTTATTTATGAGAAACAAAAAAAGAACCCCCCTTCCCCCCCCAAAAAAAACACCGAAAAACCCCACAAAAAACAAACAATGAACAAAAACCAAAACACAAACACATTTCCTCTCCATAGTTCTAGATCCCAGTATGACTTTTTATGTGTAATGGAAAGAGATTCCCCTTTTCTTGCACCCTCTTCCCCTTTTTACACCACTGCAAAAACAGTGGGAAAACAAATAATGTAAAAGAACATGAAGCAAGCTACAAGTTCAGTTTTGCTTGTTGTTGAATTAAGCCTTTCACTTTTGAATGAAAGAATTAATCAACTCAGTTTTTTTAGCAATCACAGAATGGGTCAGGTTGGAAGGGACCACGGTGGGTCATCTGGTCCAACCTCCCTGCTCAAGCAGGGTCATCCCAGAGCACCTGGCACAGGACTGTCCAGACAGTTCCTGAATATCTCCAATGAAGGAGGCTCCA
>VZRE01009562.1:10497-34990 GCA_013396775.1 Cephalopterus ornatus
GCATCCGTTTTGTACACATTTTTTACCGGGAATGCCCGGGAAGGGGCTGCCAGGGGCTGGTATTTATGGAAAAGTTTTTAATTCTGACATTGTTACAAAAATAAAGTATTTAAAAAAAAAATGGTGTTAATTCCCCCCCTGCTCCTTGTGGCATCTCCTCTGATCCCGATACTGGGTCCCATCCTGCTCCCATGGCAGTGCCAGGCTTCCAGGAATGGGAACGTGCCCTTGACCTTGGATCCACGTGCGAGCTGGTCACGGGAATGGATCCTGGCCCTGGCCCAGCCGGGGTGACCTTGGGATAAGGGATAAGGGATAAGGGATCTCCTTCCTCCCTCTCCTGCCATCCCCCTCCTCCACCTTCCAGCCCCAACACCAGCCTGGTCCTGGGTCTCCTCCCACCCCGACCCGCCCAAATGTCCCCTCTGGAATTGGCCAGAGGAATTGATCCCCCTTTATTTGGGGTTACCATGGAAACTCCCACCCTCTTTCCAGCCTCCCAGCGATCCCAAGACACTCCCGAATCACCCTGGGTGGCAGGAAACCCTCTCTCACATGCCATCACCATGATCCCAACTTCCCAAAGTTTCCCAAAACCCCACTGAGATGGGGCAATCCCGGTCCTGTCCCTCCTTCAGGGCATCCTGGGTCTCCAGGTGTCCGACTGGATCCAAGCCCTCACCCACAGTGGGATCAACATCTCCTGTGATGCCCCAGCTCCCATACCATCCCATCCATCCCCCACCATGCCCATTCCATCCCTCACCATGTATCCCTGGAGGGTCCTGGGGTGCTCCTGGGTGTGCTGGAAGTTGCTTGGGATGCAGTGACTCCATCCAGAAGGCAGCAGGATGGTGGCTCCATGGGATCAGCTCCTGGATGGATCAGATCCTGGATGGATCTACCACCACCTGTCTGGCATGGAGCCCATCCTGGAAGTAGAGCATCCAGGCTGGGATGAAGGGCAGGATCCAGGAAGGGCAGGATCCAGGTCCCACCCCAGCTCCCCTCCCGGCTTCCCCGGGAAGCATCCCAAAGGGATGGGTGACACATCTGTGGGATCACCTCCCGCTGTGCCCTGCAGGTATCTCCTCCCACCCACCTCATCCCTAAAAAAAGGCTCCATCAGCCTGGAAGACCCCAAATTCCCCCGTGCCATCCCGAATCTGTGACAAACAAGCTGCAGATCCCCATGGCTCCACTGGATCCGCTTTCCCCAGGGTGGGACCCCCAGGCCCACGAGGCTCCTGTGCCCTGGGGGGGCTCCGGGGGCTCTGACACCCCGTTTCCTCCCCGCCGGCAGCAGGATGGGGCCACCCCATCGCGCCTCGTGATGCCAACACGGCTTCCTCCTCTCCGCCACAATCCCGGAACCACCGGAGAGAGAAACCTCCCTGCCCTGAGAGAGGGACCTCCAGACGCCCCCCGGGTCCTGAAATTCCATGGGGTTGCCCCGCTGAAGGGATGGGGGGGCTCTACCTGCTTGTGGTGGCTCTTTCCACCGTGGCGCCTGGACAAGGTATGTTGCCATTCCCAGCCTGTTGCTTCCTGGTCTTTTATTTGGGAGCTTGGGGTGCTGGATCCATGGATTTTGGGGCTGGGCACCTGCCACCTTCCCGGGCTGGAGGTCTCGGGGCAGATGCTCCGGTGATGGCTCCGCAGCTCCTCCAACCCTCGTTGTCCACTGAGAGCGAGGGAAGGGGTTCCCTAACATCCTAAGGATTGGGGTCTCCTCAGGATGAGGGACCCCTAAAACCACACTGGGGACCCCAAAAATGGGATCCTAAGCCCCTCAAAGTGCTCTCGGAGCTGTCCCACCCTTCACCTGTGAGATGCTCCAGGGCTAAATCCCATCCTGTCCCTCCTGTCACCCCTGGATGGTTTTGGGGTGCGATCCAGCCTTTCCCAACCCCCCCATCCCACCTGGATTTAGAGTGGTTTGGGTTCTGAAATGGCTGCCAGGAGCTGCCTCAAGGCCTCAGATTGACTGGGGAACGGGCCCCTCACCCCCATTTCCGCTCCTCCTCTCACCTCCACCCCCACAGAGCAGCTCATTCCTGCTTTTCCCCCTCGTCCCTGAGCTTTTCCTTGGTCATTCGGACTCCAATCCATCCCCCACCAGCTCCTTGGGATCCCCACCCAACCAGCCTCCCCAGAACAGGGAGAGACCCCTCGCTCCTGGGGGATCCTTCACCCCAGAAAAGCCAAATGGGTCATTTTCCCAGGAATAACCGGAGCATCCACTCACCCGTGGCTCCGGGATAGGTACAGCCCCTTTGTGTCCACAGGGATGAGCCGGAAAGCGGGAGCAGGCCAGATGCGTGAGGACATCCCAAATTTCAGCTCTTCCACCGGTGGGTTGTGTCCCAATATTCCCACTATTAAGGAAAAAATTCTCCAAGTGGGCCTCACGCCTTCCTTCCCACAGCTCCCACAGAGCCGACAGGATCTCCCAGTATCCCAAGTGGGAATGCCTCGGTGACACCAGGTGAGTGTAGGAGGACATCCTCAGGAACACCCTTGCTCCTGCTTTTTAGTGAGAAGGGGGCCTTGGGAACATCCCCAGATCACCATTCCTGATGTGTCTCCCAGATCCCGGAGCGCTCCGCTTGGCCAGTGGCCGGAGCCGATGCGAGGGCCGCGTGGAGCTGGAAAAACAGGGAGTGTGGGGCACAGTGTGTGACGACGGATGGGACATTCCCGACGCCGATGTCGCGTGCCGGCAGCTCCAGTGCGGCCACGCTGTGAGCATCCATGGGAATTCCGCCTTTGGCCGTGGGCAAGGCCCCATCCTCCGGGACGAGCTGGGATGCAGTGGGCATGAGAGGCATCTTTGGGAATGCCCGGCTGCTCTGGAGCACGACTGCAGCCACAAGGAAGACGCCGGCGTGGTTTGCTCAGGTGGGTTTGGGAGTATCCCAGCTTCCGCGGGGAGGGATGCGGGAGGCACATCCCTGTGTTTTCCCGCAGAACACCAGGAGTGGCGGCTCTCCGGAGGCCGGGATGGCTGTGCTGGCAGGCTGGAGGTGTTTTTCCGCGGCACTTGGAGCACGGTGTGCGACAGTTCCTGGTACTGGCTGGAATCCATGGTGCTGTGCCGCAGTCTGGGATGCGGCATGCCGCTCCGGCGGCTTGCCTTCAGACACACGCTTCCCGGGAAGATGCTGTACGAGTGCGGGAGTCTCCAGACTTCCCTGGCGTCCTGCCGCTGGACCTTCAACAGATCCGCTCCCTGTCACCAATCCCGGGCGGTCGGCGTGGTCTGCAATGGTATGGGATCTTCCCGCTGGGATCTGGGAGGGAATTCCTGCCCCCTGGCATACCTATGATCTGATTTCTGTCCCTGCTCCCCTCTCCAGGCTCCCAGGGTTTGCTGGATCCAACACCCACGGCTGCAGTGACAACCGGGAATGTCACCGTCCTGTGGGGTGAGCATCCTACAATCCCTCCCATTCCCATTCCCATTCCCTGGAGGAAGGATTTAGCTGGGAATGACTTGTGTCCGTTCTCTGTGCCAGCCAAGGAAGGGTCTCCAACTGTAGGGACACAATTCCCGTGGGATAGTCCTCTCTTTATACTGTGCCTGGTGCTGGGAATGCTGCTCCTGCTCTCCGTGCTGGCCTTTTCCGTTGCTCTGCTGAAGCTGAGGAAGAGGAGCGGTAAGGAATTCCGGACCTGGCATGGAACTGGGGCACACATCCCACTTTCTAGGCTCAGCTCAGCTTTGCATTCCCATTGTCCCCGCAGCCATGTCTTCCTTGGGAATTACCACTCCAGTCCTGGTGACTCACAGCTCCCAGAGCCCTGATGTGCCCTCTGGGATTCCCAATGACTACAGGGAGATTCCCACCAGCCTTCCCAAAGGATCAGGTGGGTCTGGCAGGTCACCCCCGGGGGATGTGGGGACGGGGATCCCAGCTGATGGCAGATTCCCCATCCCATTCTCACCCCCCACACTCGCTGGGCACAGCCTTTTCCAAGGATTCCACCTCCGATTCTGACTCGGAATACTACGAGTTCAGCAGCAAACCGCCTGTCGCCCTCTCCACCTTCTACAGTGAGTGTCCCATTCCCTCTGGAATTCGCTTCACCTTGCCCTAGGAACCCCTGTCACCCTGCCCGGGATCCCCATCCCCATGCTTCAGGATTCCTGTCCCCTTTTCCTGGGGTCCCTGTCACCCAGGGTACTCCCACTGCTCTCCCCTTCCCAGACTCGCTGCGCCGGCATCCCAGGGAGGAGCTGCTCCCACAGAGGCCCAGCCAGGACGGGAAGGAGCCACTCCCTGGGGATGGTATGGGACAAGGGGGGTTCATCCCACGGATGAAGGGGCAGCTCCTCCCTGTTCCTACATCGGATGTCCTTGTTCCCACAGCACCGGCCAGGATGGGTCCCCCAATCCCTGGGAGGAGGAACAGCTCCTCCAGCTCCTCATCATCCTCATCCTCGGATCCCTGTTGGAATGGCAACATCCCCTCCCAGCACAGCTGGGGCACAGGTGGGCCCTGCCGGAGGGACGTGTGGGAGCAGGGATGGGGAGAGCCCTGGGAAAGGGAACAGGGATGGAGAAACCCCGGGCTGGGAACAAGGAAAGGAGAGATCCCAAAGGTGGGAATAAGGGATGAGGACAGCCCCGGGGAGGGGAACGAAGGTGGGGGAACCCCAGGGAATGGGAACAGGGATGGAGGGTCCCAGTCAGCACCTGTTTCTCCCAGTTCCCCCAGCAGCTCCCAGCATTCCTGCCCCAGTGCCCTCCCACCCCTGGGTACCTCCGTGTCCAGCAGATCCTGATCCCGATCCCGCCGGCAGCTCCAGCACCTCCTCAGGGGAGTGGTACGAGAATGTTCCGGGCACAGAGCCCACCGGAGACCCTTCCCAACATCCTGGTGAGGAGCTCATGCTGGTAGGGGGGATATGGGGACTCTGGCATCCTCTGCTCCCAAATCCTGATGGGCTGTGCCCCTCCAGGCTGGATGGATCCCTCAGGACAGGATCCCGACCCCTCCGAGGGCAGCGACTACGACGACATCCAGGGAGCCGCCTGCTGAGCCTTTCCCGCTGCTCCAGAGGGACACCTGGCCGAGGTCACCATCCCGCTGCTGGCATCACCTCTGGAATTCTCCAGCCATTCCTCTGTGCTGCCATTAAAAGCTTTTCCCACCGTGTTCCTTGTCCTTCCATGGGAGTGACTTGTCTCCATTCCCACAGCAGGCCTGGGCCACCCAGCACTCCCAGTTGCCCACTGGGATGCCCAGATGTCCCATTCCCAGCCTGCAGGAGCAGGGATGGGGGGGCAGGGACCCCACCCAGCTCTGGGAGTGGAAATTACACCCCAGGAATTGGGGATATGGAGGTTTTGGTTCCCCACAGTGTTCCCCCCTCCCAGAAGCTCCTTGCATCCCACCGGGACACAGTCCCCATCCCAGGGGGATCCACCGTGCCCATAAATCCTGTCCAGGGGGTGCTGGAAGGGAAGACACCCCAAAACCCACTGAATGATGCTCTGTGGGGGGTCCCAAAAGAGGGATAACCTCCTCCAGCATCCCAAGATCCACCCCCATCCCAGTGGGATGCTGGAGCCAAGCACACGAGGCCCCTGGTGGATCTGGGAGGTGGGGGGCGGGCACAGCACCCACCCATCACCCCAGAGCTGGGACCCTCACCCCAGGGGACTTCCCTGCTCCCCAAAGCCTCTTCCCACGGCCCATCCGAACCCTGTGGAGCGTCTCCAGCCCCTGCTTTCCGTCTCCCCCGAGGGGGAGGTTTGGGGTTCATCCGCACCCCCCGTGGAAAAAGCGGCCCCCCCACATCCTTCAGGTGTTTACAGAGCGAGAGGCCCCGACAAAGGAGCCGCAACAACGGAGGAAATCCCAAAATAGCAGCAAAACCCCGACAAAGGGAGNGGGGGGGATGGGCAGGACGGCACTGAGGACTTTGGGATCACTGGGATCGTGGTGTGGACGTGCAGCGGCCTCGGGGTATCGATGACCTGAGGGGGGTTTGGTGCCCAGGGGTCCCAAAGCCTTCGGGGCACCAATTCCCTGGGAACGGGACAATCCAGCCCATGGCCTCAAAGGGGATGTGGCACCTCCATCCCCACAGCGGTGCCAACCCTTTATCCGAGCTGCTCCCGCCTGGAAAATGTTTTTCCTGTCATTCTGATCCCAGCAGGTGCTGACGGCTGACAAGCTCATCCCTGCTCGCTCCAAAGGCAGCTCCTGCTTTTTAAAAGGCTCCTCACAGCAGGCAACGTGTCAGCACATCCCAAAATCCCCCCGGGAAGGGATTCTGAGCATCCCGAGCTGTCACAGGATGCTGAGCTGACTCCCATCGCCAGCGGCAAGACGGATGCTCAGTCCAATCCCAAATCCTGTCTGTGGGATTCCAGGGCCCCCAGAGCCAGTCGAAGCTCCGAGAGAAGGGCTGGATCCCAAGCATCCCATATCCATAGGGGTAACACCCCCCTGGATAACGTGGATCTTTCCTAGAGGTGAAGTATCCCAGGATGTGGGGGGGAATCACCAATTTCAGGTCGATTTGGGGGGATTCGAGGCTTGGATCCTGTACAAAGACACCCCCTGGCTGAGTCCTGTGGGAGCTGGTCTGGGAATTACACCCATTTTCCGGGGAATTTTGAAAGCTGCACTGTGTGGGGACCAGCTCCAGGTAGGACATCCCAACAGGGCTTGCTCCTGCCACAGTCCCAGTTTGGGGGGTCAGCAGGACCCCTGGGATAACTGGGATGGGGATGGGAACAAGCAGGGAGTTCAGGGAGCACCCAGGAAACTCCTGGGGGAGCTGAGATCCTGCTCCGGGGTGGGGGATTGCAGCGGGAAGGGAAGAGAAAGGAAGGGAATTTCCATGCTCCCATTCCCGTTCCCCAGGCACTCTCCTTCCCACGGGAACACCACGGGATCAATGGAAAACAGCCACCTCATTAACATGCATGACCTGGATTTGGAAGAATTAATTAGGGCCCAATCAATTAACGCCTCTGCCTCGCCCTGGTCCAGCCCTGCCAGTGCCCCACGTGCCCTTGCCGGGACATGGGGCATCCCTGGAATGCCAGAAACTGGGATGTGCCTGGATAAACCCTTCCCTCAGCCCATTCCCGGGGGGTTTCACAGTGGTTTGGGTGGGCACCAGCTCCTCCTCGGCCCCGAAGGGTCGTGACCCCAAACATTCCCTTGGCACTGGATGTGCCCACCACCCTCTTCTGGAGATGTGGGAATCCCGGGATTTAGGGAGGGGGCTGAGCTGCCCCCCCAGGTTTCTGCCCCCTTTTTTGGCGGGACGTGGGGAGGCAGATGAGCCTCGAGACGGGCACAGCCGTGACGTCAGGAAACCACAGAGGGAGGAAAAACAGCCGGTTCCTGCCCGGGCCCCCCTCCCTCGCCCGCTCCAGGCCGGGCAGCGGAGCCTCCGGAGCCCCCGGAGCCCCCCGTGTCCCCCATCCCAACACCGGTGCCCATGGAACCCCAGCTGCCCACCCTGCGCCTCCTGCTCCTGCTGGGAACGTGGGGTGAGTACTGGGGATGCCCCCGGCTTGGAGCATCGCTCACATCCCGTGCTGGGACATCCCGGTTTTCCTGCCCCGGGAATGTTTCGGGAGCGGATGGGCCCCGCGGGGTGGTGGTGCCACCCTGGGTGAGGCCCAGCTGGGGGGGGCTTGGGATGGACAAGGGGTTTGAGGGGGACAAAGCCCCGCCGGCACAACTCCAGGGTGCTCGTCCCACCCCAAGCGTGAGCCCAGGGGTGTCCCCCCATCCTCATTCCCGCCCAGCTCCTGCCGTTCCCAGCTTTCCCTCGGTCCACATGGCACTTGGCCGGACCTTCCGCCCAGGAGCGCAGCTAATTAAGGGTGATTAGCATGTCCCTTTTGGCTCTTTTCCGGCCCTAATTAAGCCCCAGCAAATGGATGGACAAGCGGCAAACCCCTTTTTTCCCCCCAAAATCCCATTTCCTCCCCCCTAAAATCCCATTTCTCCCACAAAACAACCGAGTGCTGGAGCCTCTGCCCCAAAATGGCAGGTCCCGGGGCGGGGAGCAGGACTGACACCCCATCCCTATCTTTCTTCCAGCCATTCCTGACTGTGGAGGAGCCACCTCGACGCCTGGAGGTGAGAACTGGGGGGGATAAACACCTTGGGAATCCCACCACGGCTCCGGGAGCGTGGCAGATCCGGAGTTGCATCATCCGGAAGCGGTGTCCTGGGGTCCTGGCTCAGCCCTGCGGCTTTCCCTTCATCCCCCCCACTCCCAGTCCTTGTCCCGTTTTGTGAGATATCCCGAAAAAGGGCTTTTCCATCATTCCCAGGTTGTGAAGCTTCCTGGGAAGGGAAGGGAAGCCCCCTAAATTCCAGTGTTTTCCCACAGACCGCGGCCTGCGACTCGTCGGTGGCGGGTGCCGCTGTACTGGGATACTGGAGGTGTACTGGGAACGCCGCTGGAGACGCGTGTGCCGGGATAACGTGAGGGAGTCCAACCTGGATGAAACCTGCCAACGGATGGGCTGTGGCCCCCCCAGCTCCGAGCCCCTCCAGCTCGTCATTCCCAGTGGGAAGGAGCCACGTGCACAGCCTGTGAGGTGCAGGAATCCAGAGGGAGCACTGGTGGGATGCCACTGGGAGCTGGAAAACTGCACGGGACACGCTGTTGTCTCCTGCAAAGGTGAGCCTGGACCCCTCTCCCGTTCACCTCAATCCCTAGGGATCATCCAGGCTGATGGGGCTCTTTTTCTTCTCATTCCAGAGCCGGAGAAAACCACTCCCAAGCCCCCACCGGCACCTCCGGACACCACCCCGGAGCCAACCGGTAAGACCCCGATCCCGAGGGATCCAACACCCCCACCCATCCCAGGGCACCTAAGATGCCCATCCCGGGGGATCTAAGGTCCCCATCCCAAGGGATCTAAGCACCCCATCCCTGGGGATGTGAGACCCCCTTTCCAAGGGATCTAAGACCCACACCCCAGGGGATCCACGCAGCGATTAAACTGCAAATTTAGGGACTTTCTCCTCAATAATGGAAAGGAATCTCATCCCAATCCATAATATGCTGCTCTTCCCCCAATCCCTCTCCAGGACCGCCCAGGCTGTGGCTGCTGGACGGGAATTTCAGCTGCTCCGGATTCCTGAAACTGCACAAGGGGGGCCTGTGGGGGGCCGTGGCCAGGATGTCCCCCAGCATCTGGGCACATCTGGGCCCCCGCATCTGCCGGGAGCTGCGCTGCGGCTCCGCCGGGCCCGGACACTGGGAGCCGGATCCCGGGATCCACCTGCCGGTGAGGTGGGAAGTGCTGGATCCCTGTCAGAGCCATTCCCTCCTGGAATGCTTCAACAGGACCAGCCCCCGGGGGAAAACTCCCGCCTTCATCACCTGCTCAGGTGAGAGCACACTTGGAGCATCCAGGCCTCTCTGGGGGGGTTATCCCGGGGGAATTCCGGGCTCCGTCCGCCCACTCCTGCTCTTCCTCTCCGGGGTGCGAAGGCAAAACAGGAAATCTCAGTTCCCGGCAGTGCCGGAAGCGGATGAGCCGCGGAGGGAGAGGGGCCATGGCAGCGTCCCAAATTCCAAATGGGAGTGGGGAACCCATGGACCAGCACCTCTGGGTGCTGCCTGGGAGAGTATTCCATGCCTCAGGCATCTCCCAGCCATGGGCATCTCCCCATGGATCTGACTCCTCTCTATGGATCTGACAGACCTGTCCCATTATCCTCAAGCCTATCCCATGATCCCCAAGGTGTCCCATTATCCCTGACCTCTCCCATTGCCCCCAAGCCTGTCCCATTATCCCCAGACCTTTCCCACTGTCCCCCGGCCTGTCCCATTATCCCAGACCTGTCCCATTAATCCCACACTTGTTCCCTTATCCCCAGACGTTTCTCACCGTCCCCAAGTCCATCCCATTATCCCAGACCTGTCCCATTAGTCCCATACCTATTCCATTATCCCCAGACCTTTCTCACTGTCCCCAAGCCTGCTCCATTATCCCAGATCTGTCCCAGTATCCCCAAGCCTGTTCCATTATCTCAGACCTGTCCCACTATCCCAGTGTCCCAGACCTGTCCCAGTATCCCCACAGCTGTTCTGCTCTGTCCCCCAGATTCCCCGCGGCTGCTGCGGAGGCTGGGCTCCGGCCCCACCCCGTGTGAGGGGGACATCCAGGTTTTCCAGGGGGGCCAGTGGCAGGTGCTGTGTGACGACGGAGCGCGGCGCTCCCAGCGCGGTCGCCAGCTCTGCCGGGAGCTGCGCTGCGGGAATCTCACCTCCAGCGCCGAAATCCGGGAGCCCCCTTCCATGGGAGTCGCCTGCGGGATCGATCCCCTGAACCTCTGCCATGGGAACCTTGGGAGCCTCCGGAGCTGCTCCCGCACCAGAGTCGTGTGTAAGGCACCGTTCCGGGTGTGATCCGTGGGGTGCTGGGAGCTGGAATTCCCAGCCCTGTGGAACGGGCAGGGACGGGACACGCCTTGCCGGGTGGGATTCGGGCTCCTGGTGGGTTTTCACGTCCCTGGGCACAAGAGTCCCATCCGGTGCCATCCGTCCTCTTCCCAGGCCAGGACTCCAAGCCGCTTCCCACTGGCACATCTGCTGGCACCGTCTGGAGCATCTGCCTGGCCCTGCTGCTCTTCCTTGTCCTCCTCCTCGTCTGCGGCCCCCCCGCCTGCAGGAGGCTCCGGAAGAGAAGTAGGAGATCCTCTGGATCCTCAGCCCACACCTGTCCCATTGTTCCCAGTCTTGTCCCACTATTCCCAGGCCTGTGCCACTGTCCACACTCCTGTCCCGTTATTCCCAGACTTCTCCCATTGTCTCCAGACCAGTCCCATTATCCCCAGGCCTGTCCCATTATTCCCAGACCTGTCCCATTATTCCCAGACCTGTCCCATTGTCCCCAGACCTGTCCCTGTATCCCCAAGCCTTTCCCAGTATCCCCACCGGTGTCCCATTGTCCCCAAGCCTATCCTATTGTCCCCAAACCTGTCCCATTATTCCCAGACCTGTGCCATTATCCCCAGGCCTGTCCTATTATCCCCAAGCCTGTCCCATTGCTCCCAAACCTGTCCCACTATCCCCAAGCCTGTCCCATTATGCCCAGATGTCTCCCATTATCCCTAAGCCCATCCCACATGGAATGGGCACAAAGCAGGGGAGCGGGAAAGGGGATTAAGCTCCAAGTAAGACACAAAGGAGCAGCCGGAGGATCCCGAGGGGGAATTACGGTGTGGGAGGGGATTATTTGGGATGACATATGGAGCTGGCAGGGGGGAAGCAGCCGGAGGAAGGATCAGGAAGATCCTTGGAGAGATAATTCCCGCTCTCCGCCCACCTCTGCCTTCCAGTCTCCAAGAAAAAGCAGCGCCAATGGATCGGCCCCACGGGCCTCAACCAGACGGGTAAGGAAAGGCCCCCGGGGGGCAGGGATTGGGATTGGGGGCTCCTGGGGGTGGGATTTGTCCACCTGGGAGTGGATTTTGGTCTCAGGGGCGTGGATTTGGGATTCCTGGGATGGGGATTTGGGACTCCTGGGGTGTGGATCTGAAGCTCCTGGGGTGGGATTGGGGTTCCTGGGGGTAGATTTGGGACTCCTGAGAGTGGGATTGGGGCTTCTAGGGGTGGGATTGGGGCTCCTGGGGGTGGGATTGGGGTCCCTGGGGATAGGACTGGGATTCCTGGGAGTGAATTTGTGGCTCCTGTGGGTGGGACTGGGTATTCCTTGGGGTGGATTTGGGAATCCTGGGGGTGCATTTGGGGCTCCTGAGGGCAGGATTTGGGTTCCTGGGGGTGGATTTGGGATTCCTGGCATCGGATACAACTCACCTGATTTCCCTCAGTCCCATCCCAAGGTGGGTCTATTCCCTCAAAACTGCCCTTCCAGCCCCCAAACCCCAACCCCAATCCCAATCCCACCTTGCGTTCCAGTCTCCTTCCACCGCTCCAGCTCCGCTGCTCCGAGGCCTCGGGGACAGGGAGGGGACAACGACTACGCTCCGGCCCCGCCCAAGACCTCCCAGCTCTCCGCTTATCCAGGTAAACACTGGAAGCAGCTCCTCTTCCAGGGATGAACCCTCCAGGCACCCCCTGAGCCGCATCCATCCCCTCCACAGCCCTGGAAGGAGCGCTCCGACATTCCAACCCTCCAGACTACTCCTCCGACAGCGACTACGACCTGCGCTCCGCCCGCAGGGTGTGATTCCCAAAGGATTCCCAAAGGAGCTGCTCCCATCTCCTGGCTCAGCTTTAGGGGGATCCCAGAGTTCCAGGGAGAAACGGAGGAGTTACGGGGGTCCTTAAGGTATTTATATGGATTTAAGAGGCCTTTTCGAGAGGGATCATCAACTTTTCCATGGCTCCAGACCGATGGATAAAGGAAAAGGGATGCAATTCCAGGGAGGGTGGGAATACTGGGAAGGAATCCAAGATATTTAATATCCAACAACTGTAATAAAATTGGGATTTTTGTACGAATTACACCTTGTCCTCTTCCTTCCCATATGCCAGAGTGATTCCTTAGAGCACCAGACTCCCGGTCAGGAGGGAAAAGCAGGACAGGAAAACAGGGAAAGGCTGTTTGCTTGGAGAGCCCCAAGCCCCAAGGAAAGATAAACCAAGGAAAAGCAGGAAAAATGGGTTGGGAGATGGTGTTGGGAGAGGAGGAAAGGCTGGAATCCAAAGGGAGCCAGGAAGGGATAAAGGGATCAACCGAGCGAAACACTGGCTCTGACTCCAGGATGGAATTAATTAATCCAGTTTTATTACTGTAATTAACCCCAGGGATGGAATTGCTTCCATGAAATCCCACAAAGCCCCATCCTAGTCCATTAGTAACCATTCCTTATAAATAACTTCCAGGGATACGGGCGGGACTCGTAGGATAAAGTGCTGAGCAAAGCAAATCCCATTCCCAGTGTTTGTCGTTCCCTCTGTCTCCAAGTGTTTCCTGAGAAGGGGGATGTGAGGAGCCCGGAAAACCACCCGGGAGGTCAGGAACACCAGAGGCTGGTCGGGAAGCACCGACTCCCAGACAATCCTGGGTGGGAAGGGATTTTAAGGATCACCCCGTTCCAGCCACATTCCGCTAATCCAGGTGGATCCAAGGCCCGTCCAACTTGTCCTCGGACACTTCCAGGGACGGAGCAGCCACAGCTTCCCCAGGAAATCCATTCCAGTGCTTCATCGACCTCACAGGGAGGAACTTCTTCCCAATATCCCATTAAATCCATCCTCTGGCAGTGGGAAGCCACTCCCCTTTATTCCATCATTCCAGGCCATTATATCCAAGTCCTTTTCCAGTTCTTTTGGAGCCCCCTTAGGCTCTGGAAGATACTCCAAGGTCCCCCTGGAGCCTTCTCCTCTCCGGAATTCCAGCCCTGAGGGGCTGCTCCTTCCTGCTGTACCCAGCTGGGAATCACCTGGCTCTGACTCCTGGAGCTGTGACTCTTATCCCACGGAATTCCTGGGATTCCACCTGTTCCTCAATCCCCAGAAAAAGAAGGAAGCAGCAGAGGACGCTCTCGGAAAGTCCTGGATTAGTATCCAGGCCAAGCCGGACGGGAAGGGTTGGGAGGGGGCGGGTATCCAAAGGGTGGGGGAGCCCCGGGATAGGGAGGCTGTGCTGGGATCGGGAAATTAGGGAGCGGGGGCTGGGTGGGATAGGGACACTGCGGCCTTCCCGCTCCAGGAGGGATGTAGGGAGAGTATCCCGGCCTGGCAGGAGGAGGAGGTGGACTGGGACCGGGATACGGTGCCGGCTGCGGAGGAGCCCGGGATGGAGACCAGGAATAGCCTCCGGAGGTGGCTCCGGGAGCCTGAGCTGAGGGATATCTGGGAGCTGGGTAAGGAAAGGGCTGGGAGCTGGGCTGGGAAGAAGCCACGTGTCCCGCAGCAGCCGGAGGTGCCGGGAAGGGCGCGGGAGGCAGCGCTCCACGGGCCGGGGGGCCCGCAGGGAGCGCGGGAGCCGGGCTGTAGGGAAGGGGGAAGGGCGGAGATCCCGACGGGAAGGGCTTCGGAGGATCCACGGAGCCGGGAACGTGAGGAGCAGCAGGGGTAGGAGGAGGAGGAGGAGCAGGCTGCGAGTCCCGGCCGGATTCCTGGGATCCCTCCGACTTCCTGACAATCTCCTGCAGCTTTTCCACGCGGACCCGGCGCAGGTGGGACAACTTCCTCATGCTGGAAAACTGCTCCAGGAACGTCTCCAAGGGCACTTCGCCCTCCAGGAATTTCTCCGCCATTTTCTGGAAGAGAGGAACAGCCTCGGGTTCATCCCGGGATCCCTCGGCTCCGCTTCCCTCATCCCGCTTCGGGATTCGGGTCTTTCCCGGACTCCACACAAACAAGGGTCGATCGGATCTTTGGAGGGGGAAATCCCAGCCAATTCCGGGCATGACCCCGGATTTTTTGGGATTGGGGTTACCCGTGAGTCTCTGAGGATGAAGCACCGCAATTCCCGAGGGATTGAAGCCTCGGCCTCACCTCGGATTCCTCCTCGATCTTCTGACTTTCCACCTGGAGCAGCTCCAGCAGAGTCTGCGGCTGCAGCGCTGCCGAGGATTTCTCTGGGAAAACCACGGAAGACAAGGCAAAGGAAAAAAAACATGGAAAAATCACAACCGTCAGGAAAAAACCAGCAGAGATCCCGCAGGATCAGCCTTGGGAATTGCTCAGGGAAGGAGGAAAACCCGGAAGGAACTCTCCCGCGAAAGAAGCGGGATCTCGGCTTTCCGGGAAGCAGAGTCCTTCGTTCCCGAGCCGGGATGATCCCGGGGCTCACCCAGCTTTTCCTTCTGTTCCCGGCACCTCCCGGCCAGCTCCTGCAGCTCCAGGTATTTCCTGGAGAGGTCGCTCCGTCCCGATTCCAGCGGCGCCTGGAATTTCAGGTTCTGCTCGGCCAAGCTGCGGTTGGAAGCCAAGGCCATTTCCCGCTCCAGCTGCAGCTCCTGCACCTGCGGAATTCGGGAAGTGACGCCGGGAACGGGGCGAGGGAACCCCGCGGTGACCCCCCCCACCAACCTCCTGCGATTCCAGAGCCAGGCGCTCGATTTCCTGGGAATCCTCCTGCAGCTCCCGCAGCTCCTCCACTGTCCGGCTCCGGAGGGTGTCCATGCTCCCGGATTCCTGGCACAAGGAAAAGGAGGCGGATAAATTCCCCAGCCCAGCCGTTTGTCCTCGCAGGGATCCAAATCCGGCTGTGTTAAAACTTCCCGGAGCACATTCCGTAAGAAATCAGCGAGGGCAAAGCGACGTTCCCACTAATTCCTCCTTCGGGAATGGCTTTTTCCCACCTTTTCCCAGCTTTTCCAGGCCCACTTGGAAGAAATTCTGTGCATCCCCAAGGGTTTTGTCGAGGAAAATCCCACCCCCAGCCCCAACCAGCAAATTCCAGCTGAATCTCTCCCCCCTTTTCCAGAGTCTGTCTCATTCCAGGCACCATCCCACCCCAGATTCCCATTCTTCCAAGGAAAGCCGGACCTGCTCCTATGCCACTGTTTCCAAAGGGTTGGAAAAGATCTTATGGATCATCCAGTTCCACCCTCTGATGCGGAAAGCGGTGAAATAACGCAAAATCCAGGACTTCCAGTACTGTATCTGTGATTTATCCCCAAGATTCCAGGTTTTCTGATAATATTTAGGAATTATCCCACGTTTGTGGCACAAATTTCAAGAGCTGGGAGGGGATAAAGTGGGAATGCCATAACAAAAACAGGGACACCTCACAAACCTGCGGCTCCCGGCTCTTCTACCTCTTATCCAAGTGGAGCATCCCAAAGATTTCGCGCCGGGAATGTCGCAAGAGCCTCGGCGATGTCGCAATCCACAATCCCGATAAACCTGTCCGAGGGGAAAACCGAGAATTCCGTCCCGCGCTCCAGGTGCGGGGCCTTCCCCGCGCACAGGAATCACCCGACTGAGGAGGATTTTTTTTTGTCTCCTAACAAAATTTTATGGAGTTTAAACGGGAAAAAAACGGGAGCGGGAAAACTCGGGAATAAGGCTCCGGGAAGGGCCCAACGGCGCTCAGCGAGGTGGAGGCGAAGCGCTGGGTGACTGCCCGGCAGCAGCGAGCGGGAGCAGCCGCGCTAGCGCCGTTATCCCGCCGTTATTCCCGGTATTCCCGATATTCCCATTCCCGGCCCACCCCCGGACTCACCGCGGACCCTCCGCCCGTTGCTACTTCCGGGTTCCGGCGCGGACGGAAGTGGGAGGGGCCATTGCCAGCAAGGGGGGGGACGGGCCCCCCCCCGGGGAGGCCGCGGGTGGTTCCGCCCGACGCCGCCATGTTGGGGGGGGCGGGATTTGGGAGCAATTTAATGGACTTTTTTTCCTAATTAATCAATGTTTGTATGCCCGGGGGGCTCCTGCCGGGTCATAGCCGCTCTAGGATTTATATCCTTCGTGGTTTTGGGGTGGAGGAGCGCTGAGAGAGGTGGAGAAAGGGGTTTGGAGAAGGGCCAGGGGATAATAGGGAATGGGGTTGTATGGACACGGCGAGTGGTTTAGTGGGATTTTGGGAATAAATCCTGCCCTGGGGGGGGGGGGTTTAAAACACTGCGATGGATTTCCCAGGGAAGCCATGCCTGCCCCAGCCCTGGAAGTGCCCAAGGCCCTGTTGGAAGTGGTTTAGGAAAAACACACAGAGCTCAGCAACATCCCGAAAAATCCAAAAAAAATTCCCATAACGGCGGGTTTTCCCAGCTGCAACCAAGAGATCGAAGCAAATCCCTTTGGAATACCTGGATTAGCCCCTCCTGACATCAAACAGGGACGCGCACGCGGAAGCTCCGATCCCATCCCCCCAAAACCGAATCCAGGCCCCGCTCTTCCCAAGTTAACTCCACCTTCCCAAATCCCAGCCGGGGCTGAGGAACGGGGAGAGGAGCAGCTCCTTCAGGAGACCGCAGCAGGTTGTTCCCCGAGTGCCCCCGGGGAGCCGTGGAAGGCGCCTCCGATCCCACAGGTCACACCTGAGCCTTTGTTGTGGAATAAGCGGGAGTCACATGATCCCCAAAAAAATTCCAGTTGGATCAAGGACAACTTGTTCCCAGCGCGGCTGACAAACAGGTCAAACTCCCAATGTTACGGGGAAGCAAAGCGACCCGGCTTTCCAAAGGGAAAGGAACGTTTTCCAGGCTTCTCTGGAGCGGTTTTCCCAACGCTTGGAAAAGCTGGAAAATGTTTAGTTAACATCTGATATAAAATGCATGGATTGGGGAGAGGAAAAATTGGGATTTTCGTGGAATAAACGGGAAAATGTCCACTGAATTGTTATCCACCAATAAAACGGGGGGATAAAGGGGTGTCTTGGGGAGGATATTCCCATTAAATGTTTATTAATATCCCTAATTTCTGTGGTTTTGGAAGGATATTCCCATTATCTGTTTATTAACATCCTTAATTCCCATAAAAATGGTTCCACCTGGGATTCTTTTACATTAAAATTTAAGGATTAAGGATAAATTAAATTGTATGCAGATTCGCAGGGAATAAATGGGAAAATATCCTTTTAAATATGTTACCCAGCAGTAAAAATCGGGATAATTTTTCCTTTTTAAAGGATATTCCCTTTATTTTCTTATTAATCTCCCTAATTTCCATAAGAGATGGTTACCTGGGTTTTTTCCCTTGGATTTTGTGTTAATCCCACCCAAAATCAGGTGGGAAAAGGTTATCTGAGGTCCCTGTCCCCAGAATTCTATTCCCACAGGGAATGCCAAGATCCTTGATAACTTAATTCAATATTTTTGAGCAAATCCCGGAGATTTGTCTCCTCAGGAGCCTCAGAATTTCCCTCTTTCATCTGACGGCTCCGATAAAGCTCTGGGGTGATAAATGGACAAGAAAAACTGGGAACAGGGCCTGGAAAACGAGTTTCCTTCCTGAATCCATTCCAAGATAAGCCCTGACTCCATTAGGGGATTTTTTTTTGGATAAAATTAAGGAAGTTCCCGAGCTTTTGATGTCCCAAAAGCCCAGTATTGATCCAGAGGGTGATTCCCGTGGGAGCGAAGTCCATCCCAAGTGGTGTTTCCACATTAAAATCAGGATTTTCTGGGAACAAGCCTAAATTTTTTGGACGGAGGGTTTGACCAGCAATCCCTGGCTGAATCGGGAATGGATCCGGATCCGGGTTTTTTTGGGATCTTCCCATCCTTTGGTGCCCTCTGGTGCCGAGGAAAACTGGGACAGAGAGGCCTCTGTCACCGGCTCCCAACCTAAAATCCCAGCTCCAGGATGGATTATTCCAGGATCCCTGAATTTCCCCAGCGAGGTTGGAAAAATCCCAGTTTCTACCTGAGGAAAAGCCATTTCACACCCTCAGAGGGGGTATTTTTCCATCCTCCCACCTTTTTATTCCTGATTTAATTAGTGGCAAACATTAATTCCCTTTTTTTCCCCTGGCCCTGAATCCCACAACTTCTTCCCGCTGGGGATAAGGATTCATCCAAAAATCCGGTGGGATTTTGCCTCGCGGGGATGGGATTTACAACGAACTTGTCCTGAAACTTCCCATCCCTGGGCAAAACCTTTCTGTTGGAAAATCTGGAGTCCTGATCCCCAGGGATGGCAGCTCTGGGAATTAAATGGATAAACGGCTCTGGGATAAGGGAATATTTTTGTCTTCCCTCCTCTTTTGGCCCAAAAATAGGGAAAACTTGGAAGTTCCAAATTTACAGGGACACCTTCCACTTGTCCAGGTTGCTCCAAGCCCTTTTCCAGCCAGGCCTTCAGCAATTCCAGGGATGGGGCAGCCACAGCTTTGCTGGGAAATCCATTCCAGTGCTTTCCAGTGCTCCAGAGAAGGAGTTATTCCCAATATCCCGTTTAAATCACCTCTTTTCCAGTTTGGAGCCATTTCCCCTTGTCCTGTCACTCCATTCCCATTATCCCTCTCCTGCTCTCCTGGAGCCCCTTGAAGCACTGGAAGAGGCTCCAAGATTTCCCCGGAGCTTCTCTTCTCCAGGTTGGACACTTCCAGCTCTCCCAGCCTTTCCCATCCGTCTCGGATCACCTCCGTGCCCTCCTCTGGCTTTGCTCCAACACTTCCATGTTTTGCTTCCACTGGGATTTCATCCCTCTCACCCTTTCCCGGCGCTGCAGCGGAACTGGGACCAGCTGTGGGGTGAAAGTGGGAGCAGCCGGGGGAAAGCCCAGCTCCAGATGCTGCTGGAATGCTGAAGGTCACTGGAGCTGGGTCGGGAATCTTGGCTTCCCTCACAGCAGCACGTGGATCCTGGAACGGTCACCTTGTCCTGGAGGAGATCAAAGGCTCCCTAAGGCCAGAGCTGGAATTCTTCCCTTGGAATTAGCCCCATTCCCAGCTCAGAAGAACAAAAGAATCCGAGGATCGGGGCTGAATTCCATGGGGGGAGTGAAATGGATAAGGATCCCAGGGGATGTTGGGAGAAAAGGGATGAAGCAGCAGATTTATCCCGGAGAGAAAAAGGAGAGTGGGATGTGTTGGAGGGGTTTGGGAAGGAGAAGGGCTTGGCTGATTCCCAGAATGGAAAATCTGGAGCTGGCAGCCTCAAAATCCCGCATGGATTGGCCCAAGGAAAAGGCTCTGGAGAGACCTTGGAGCCCCTAAAGCAACTCCAGGAGAGCTGGAGAGGGACCCTGGGAAAGGTCCTGGAATGACAGGACACAGGGAATGGATTCCCGCTGCCAGAAGGGGGCTTTAGGTGGGATACTGGGAATGAATCCTTCCCTGGGAGGGTAATGGGGCTCTGCAATGGATCTCCCAGGAAAGCCTTGGCTGCCTTGGCCCTGGTGAGCTGCAATCCAGGGATCAAGCCCTCCAGCCGGGAATGAAGGTGGATCCAAGGGACAAACACAACCCCACATTCCCAGCAGCTCCCGGCGCCTTCCCTCGGGACACCGGTAGCGCTTCCCTCCCATCCCAGCATCCCGAATTCACCTCTAGGAGCAAGGGCTTGACATTCCCCCCCTTCACCGGCCGCCTTCCTTAAGGGCATTGTGATAAGAATCCCGGGAACCGTTTGCTTTCCTTATCGGAGCCGCCGGCCAAACACGGGAGCCGGGATATAAGGAGCGGGAGTGGGAGCAGAGGCGCACATTCTGTGAGCTCCCACCATGAAGCTGCTCCTGCTCCTCTCCCTGGTGTTCCTGGCCCAGGGCCTGGGGACCAGGTGAGCGCCGGGAAGGGCCCCCGTCCCGAAGGATGCGGGATGCGGGATGATCCCGGTGACGGATCCCGGTGTCCGCAGGGTGTCCCTGAGGAAGATGAAGTCGCTGCGGGAGAGGCTGCAGGAGCAGGGATTGCTGGAGACTTTCCTGAAGCAGCATCCCTATAACCTGGCTGACAAGTACTTCCCTGGCATGGCCATGGAGCCCCTGCAGAACTACATGGATGTGAGGGAATGGGATCAGGGGGCACAGGGGCCACTGTCCCCTTTCCAATCCCACTATCCCCTTTCCAATCCCACTATCCTTTTTCCTATCCCACCTCCCCATCCCACTAACCCCTTCCACATTCCATTACCCCCTTCCCACTGTTCCCTTCCCATTATCCCCTCTCCATTAACTCCCTCCTCATCCCACTGTCCCATTCCCACTGTCTCATTCCCAGTCCCACTGTCCTCATTTCACCCTCCCCTTCCCTATCCCACTATCCCCTTCCCAATCTCACTCTCCCCTTCCCCATCCCACTATCCCCATTCCCATCCCATTACTCTCTTCCCACTCTCCCCTTCCCAATCCCACTATTCCCTTCCCCATCCCACTCTCCCCTCCACCTTAACCCCTTTCCCATCCTGCTGTCCCCTTCCCAATCCCACTCTTCCTTCCCCATCCCGCTCCGACAGGACGAATACTTCGGCACCATCTCCATTGGGACTCCAGCCCAGGAATTCACCGTCGTCTTCGACACCGGCTCTTCCAACCTTTGGGTTCCCTCCGTCTTCTGCTCCAGCCCAGCCTGCAGTAGGTGTCTGGAATGTGTCCGGAGTGTGTCCGGAATGTCTCCGGGTGTCCGGAATGTGTCCGGCATCCCTGTGGCTTCTGGGACAATAGAGAATGCCCCAGGCCTTGGGAGCCAGGGATGGCTCTTTCCCACCTCTCCCAGGGACACTGAGGTGCCACCTCATTCCCAATGGCCTCATTCCTGTGATTCCCTCCTTCCTGACCCTTTCAGGGAACCACAACCGCTTCAATCCCTCGGATTCCTCCACCTTCCTGAGCACCAACGACACCCTGTTCATTGCCTATGGCACGGGAAGCATGACCGGAATCCTGGGATACGACACCGTCAACGTAGGGTTGCTCCCTCCTTCCCATCTCATGGGATCGGGGATCCCCAGAATTCCAAGCCACACCTGTCTCCCTTTCCCAGGTCGCCGGGATCAATGTCCGTAACCAGATTTTCGGGCTGGCAGAGACGGAGCCGGGGGATTTCTTCTACTACACCCCCTTTGACGGAATCCTGGGATTGGCATTCCCGAGCATCGCCTCCTCCGGAGCCACCCCGGTGTTCGACAACATGATGATGGAAAGACTCGTGGATCGGGATCTCTTCTCCGTCTACCTGAGCAGGTAAATCCCGGCCAGAGCCGCCCAGGAGTTCTCTCATCTCCCTCCCGCCGGTGCTGGTTTCCCAGTGGGAATTGGCAGGATGGGAAATCCCTGGATGGATCCCACTTTTCAGGGACAGCCAAGCCGGAAGCTTTGTCCTGTTCGGCGCCATCGATCCCTATTACACCACCAAAGGAATCTCCTGGATCCCGCTCTCTGCTGAGACCTACTGGCAGATCACCATGGACAGGTATTCCTGGGAAGCTCCCCAGCCAGTGTTTTTGGGGAATCCCAACCTCGGGAAGCTCACCCTGCATCCCTTTTTCCAGTGTCTCCGTCAGCGGGACACGGGTGGCCTGTTCCTCGGGTTGCCAGGCCATCGTGGATACGGGAACATCCCTGCTGGCCATGCCCGTCCAAGCCTTCCAGATCGTCATGAGCACCCTCGGCGCCAGCTCCAACAGTGAGGTGAGCCCTTGGGACGCTTCCCAGGACATTTTTTCCCAGCTGGAATAGCCACTGACCCACCCTGTCCCCCCCCAGATCAGCTGCGAGGCTGCCAGAAGACTGCCTGACCTCGTATTCCACATCCACGGCCGAGCGTTCCCGGTGCCGGCCAGAGCCTACGTGATACGGGTGAGCATCCCGCTGGGAACGGGGCTGGAATGGCTCGGGACGAGGATCCCGCAGCTGGTGACCGCCCCGTTCCGTGTGCTCCGAGCAGAGCGGCGGGGTCTGCAGCCTGGGATTCCAAAGCATGGATGCCCCCACGGAGGAGGGCGAGCTCTGGATCCTTGGGGATGTGTTTATCCGGGAATACTACGTCGTCTTCGACAGGGCAAACAACAGGGTGGGGCTGTCCCAGCTGCCCTGAGCCAGGATGGGAGATCCCGGCCGTTCCCACCTTGGGGGCTGGCAGGGATGTCCTTTTTTCCGGCGTTCCCAGCCCCTCCTGCCGCTCCCGAGGACAATAAAGGTGTGGAGAAGCCCCCCTGTGCCGTGTGTCTCTGGGAAGGGCAGGGCATTCCTAGGAATGTGGTGTCCCGGGGCAACCGTGGGTGTCACCCTCACCTGCCTCCCTGGGGACCTTTGTCCACGGAGACTCTCATCCACGTGGATCCTCATCTCTGGGGACCTCCCGGCCCTGGAGACCCTTATCCCTGAGCACCCTCATCCCTGGGGTCTTCCCAGCCTTGGGGATCCTCATCCCTGGGGATCCCGGCAGGACACGTGCCCCTGTCCCCAAACTCCAACTCCAGCACTTCCCTCCTCATCCTGCAGAGGCCGCTCATCCCAAAATTCCCGCTGAGGACGAGCCCCGGGGCTCCGCGGGTTCCCAAGCAGGAGGGGACAGGGAATAAATACCAGGATGAGTTTATTGGGGGGGGGGGACAGTCGCCCCCCTCCCCAGGGGCCTGATCCTGCAGACCCCTCTCCTCTTCCTCATCCTCCTCCTCCTCCCGGCACTCGGCACCTGGGGCTCTTCCCGCTGTCCGGCGGCACCGCAGCGGGATCCACATTCCCGAGGGATCCCTGAGCTTCGGGGCTGGAGCAGCCCGTGGGATCTGGGGGGGCTGCGGCCTCGGAGGGGGGGTCGGGAGGCACCGAGGGGTGTCCAGAGGGGCCCGGGGTGGTGGGAGGGGGATCCCCGGCATACCAAATCCCGGGAGAGGGGCTGCGGGGGGCGGATGTGTTGGGAAGCAGAAGCTGGGCCAGGCGCAGGCGGGATTTGGGGGCATTGGGGTGGGAGGTGCCAGGGGGTGAATCCTTAGGGATCGGCGACTGGGAGGAGGATGGGGAGTGGAAGGAGGAGGGGGTTGAGGATAGGGACAGGGATTGTGATGAGGACAGGGATGAGGGTGGTAATGGGGACAGGGATGAGGACGGGAATAGGGATGAGGACGAGGATGGGGCTGGGGATAGGGATGGGGCCAGGTCAGTGCCCTGCAGCGGGAGCCGGACGTCTGTGGCTGGCACAGGGATGACTTTGGTCAGCTCCCACCTCTCCCCCGGGACACCCAGCCCGGGCTGGGGGTCCCCCGAGTGCCAGGAGGTCCGGGAATCCCATTACCTGGGCAGGGTGGGCAGCAGGGAGCGGGAATCGCAGGGGACTCGGAGCAGGAGTGGGGGCACGGCCGCTCCTCACAGGTCACCTCCCCGAGCTGGCACGGGGGGCACACGGGGGGTCAGCCGGGCCTGCCAACCCCCCCGGGGCACAATGGCACCAGCATGGGCACCCCATGGGTACAGGGACCCCACAGGTGTGGGCATCCCAGGGGCATCCCAAGGGGCATGGGGACCTTAGGGACCAGGGCACTCTGTGGGCATGGGGACCCTATCGACATGGGCACCCCATGGAACTGCACGGGGACCCCACAGCCAAGGGCACCCCACAGACATCTCATGGACACAAGGACACCATAGGCACAGGGGCCCACAGGGCACGGGGACCCCAGGACAATAAAGGCTTTCCCTCGGGCACGGGACACGGGCACCCCCAAGGGCACGGGGACCCTACAGACCAGGGCACCCCGAGAACACAGGGACCCCATGGGCACGGGGACCCCCTGGACACCCCGGGACCACCCCCCCGACACCGCGGGGTCACCCCCGGTGGGGTCCCCCCGCCCCCTCACCTGACAGGAGCAGCGGGTGCAGGGCTGGCCCTCGGGGGTGAAGCTCTGCCCGTTCTCCACCTTCCTGCCCCGGTAGTTGCAGTCTGGGGGGGGGACACACACACTCTCAGGGGGCTCGGGGGGGGCTCCGAGGGGCTCAAGAGCTTTGGGGACCCCCCGCCCCCCTCCCCTCGTTACCATCACAGACGGGGCAGCAGCGGCCCTCGGGGTGGAAAGGGTAGGAGCACACAATGGCACATTCCAGAGGCGAGCAGGCCACCGATCCCAGCTGCGAGAGACCGGAGAGACCCCGTTAGGAACCCCCGGCAACGCCTCCGCAGCTTTCTTTTTTTTT
>VZRE01009562.1:39671-53714 GCA_013396775.1 Cephalopterus ornatus
GCGCCGGGAACAATGCGGGATCGGAGCGGGATTGGAGCGGGGACTGGAGCGGGGCGGGAGCGGCGCCAGCGGCTCCCACCCACCCCCCAAACCCACGGCGGGTCTGGGAGCATCCCGAGTTTGTCCCGCTCGCCCGGCATGAGTGGAGTCAGCCCAGACATTCCCGCGGTGGCTCCGGGATAGGGAAGGGGATCCCCAAGGCGCTGGGAAGCAGCAGGGAATGTATCCCCCTTTTCCCTCCTTTCCCACATCTGGCAAAGCTCCGGCCTGGCCTCTTCCCACCACTACTCCTCCTCCTTCTCCTGGAGGCTTTCCCAGCCCTGCACACGGTGGATAAAGGGGCCAAAGCGGAGCCGGGATAGTGGGATGCATCCCAAAGGGAGAGGGGGCTGTGGGACCCCCCATTCCAGGTTCTCCCAACTCCCCCCTGGTCCCTCATCCCACCCTGGAGCTGGGAATGAAGCGAAGGTCACAGGCAGGTAAATGATTGATCCCAGAGAGCAAAGGGCACTGTGGCCTCCAACATTCCCAATCCAGCATAGATTTTCCCTCCCAATCCTGTCCAAGGGTCAGGATCACCCAGGCAAAACACAATTCCCAACAGGAGCTGCTAGGATTGGGTCCCCACTGGAATTAGGGATGCAAGAGCCATGGTGCTGCCACTGCAAGGTCCTTTCCTAGAGGAATGTGATCCCAAATCCAGCTCCTGGCCCTGGAAGCGGCTCTGTGATCCTGGAAAGGGATAAATCCTGATCCAACCCAACGAATGCAGCGCTTTTATCCCATAAAAAGGAGGGTGCCAGCATTCCATTGGCACCAGTTTTGCTGGGAAAGAGATAGCACTTCAAAGATCCGCTCCCTGGGCCTCCCAAATTTTGGGAATGAGTTGCTCCAGGCAGGTAAACAAAGCCTGAGGGAATAAAACCAGGAGCAGAGTCCAGGGTCAGCTCCTGCTCCCTCTGGCTCTGGGAAGAGATGTCCAAATATAGCCTTCTCCCTGCGGCCTCCTCGGAGAATCCAGGATGGAAGTGGCAGCCAGGGATGCTTCCAGCATGAGCTGGAGCTCAGGGAGGGAGGGATTTTGGGAAAACCCAGCCAGAATGGGATTTAGGGGGGTTAACTTGGAGTTATGGGGAGATCCAGGCTGGGGAGAGCACAGCAAGCTCCAGAATAACCCCCAAATTCCCCGAGGAAGAAGGTGGCAGACCAGGAGGAGGATTATTAATGAGCAGCCAGAGGCTGGAAAATCCAGGTTTCCCTAAAAATTGAGCCAAAAAATCTGCCTCTCAGGGAATTCCCACTGCCGCCAGCACCCGGGCAAGGAGCTGAAATTGCCCTCAGATCCCAGAAAAATGCACCTGGAGAACAGGGGTTCCCAAGGTCCCCCAGGCGAGGCCACAGCTGTGACTCCTCAGGACATGGATCTTTCCTCTTGGACTACTTTATTTGGTAAAACTCCGCAATCAACAAGAGCTTGAGCTTCCCAGAATTCCCTCCCTGAGCGAGGAATGGATCCTGTGGAGAGTTATCCCGCTCGGCTGCTCCTCCAGCTTCGATTCCCCTTCCAATAAAACACAAGGAATCCAAAAAAAAAACCCAAAAGAAAAGGGATCAAAAGCCAAAAAAAAAAAAGAGTCAAATCTACTAAAGACACCAGGGAAGAGGGAATCACATCCTGGTGGATCACCCAAGGGAAGGGACAGTTCTGGGCATAGCCGAGTCCACAGGATCCATGAATCCCAGCGGGAAGTGACCGACATCCCCCCAAATTCCTAACAAGCTGCTCTTCCTTGGGAGATTGCGGCCCCTCCAGTGTTGGGCACGGCTGGGGAAGGATTCCCTGGCTCCAGGGGGAGGGAATGATCCCGAATCCTGCTAATGGATCCGGGTGAGCTCCTCCACAATCTTGATCAGGTCATCCACGGTGGCTTCGCGCTTCATCCCACTGCCGTCGTCGATCTGCGTGGGAGGGAAAAGGCATCGGAGACGTTCCCAGATCATCCCACGGGGTGTGGGTTTAGGGTTTCCCAGGGAGGCTGTGGCCTCTCGGTCCCTGGAAGTGCTCCAGGCCAGGTGTCGGAGCTGGAGCCGGATGAGCTCAGAGGTCCCTTTTAACCCAAACCATTCCATGGATCCACGACTCCGTGACTTATCGAGCCTGGATTCCTGAATCCAAGGCCCCATCCCGAACTCACCTGCAGGTTTGCCACCACCTCCTGCATCTTGGGCCTGCTGATATCCAGGAAACTCTCAATCAGGTCCCCGTCGATGAATCCCGTGGCCGGCTCCGTCTTCCGCTCCGTGTGGAACGACCTCCAGGTGCCAGATCCGTCAAGGAGCCAAATCCACAGGGAATAATTCCTTCGTGGTGCCCTGAGCAGTGCCGGCTTAAAGGCCGGACTCCATCACCCTGGAGGGCTTTTCCAGCCTTAATTCCATGGCTGCCCAAACCCGATCCCACCAAACAAGCACCACCCCCCCAGCAGGTTCTGGGCTGGAATCCCAAAGGATATAAGGAATGCTCGATCTTCCCGACGCTCTTGATGACCTTGTTGAGCCTGTTCTGCATGTCCAGGAGCAGGTTGTACCAACTCTCTGACAGCGACGTCACCAGCCCTGCAACGGGAATACCGGGAATACTTGGAATTGGACAGGCTTTAAGGCCCCTTCCCGCCCGATCCGTTCCGGGATTCCCTGGGGATGCTCCTCACCGATCATCCCGTTGACGGTGCCGAAGAGGACGGAGCCCTGGGTGGGCGTGGAAGTCTCTCCCAGGTTTTGCATGACCAGGGATCCATGGCAGAAGACGTTGACGAATTCCCCAAGGTGGGATAATCCCACTTCCTGCAGGTGCTGCCGCTCCTCGTCCGTCGTGGCCGCGCTGCAATTCCAGACACTCCGGATGGGGGGGATTCGAGAGCTTCCCCTGATCCCAAGAGCTGGGAATGCTCCCCCAGCTTTCCTCAAGCTTCCAAAGCTTCTCCTGTTCCCACCCCATGGATGCTCCCCCAGCTTTCCTGAGGGTTCCAAAGCTCTTCCTATTCCCACCCTGCGAATGTTCCTCCAGCTTTTGTGAAGGTTCCAAAGCTTCCCCTGCTCCACAAAGATCTGAGAACGCTCCAAAGCTTCCCCTGCTCCCAACCCCACTGCTCCCCAGAGCTGGGCATGTTCTCTCAGCTTTCCCAAAGGTTCCATGCCATCCCATCCCACCTGTCCTTCTGGCACACGAACAGGTTGAAAGCATTCTCTGCTCCCAGGAAATTGTCGTCATCCAGGATCTCCACAGCACTCATCCAGTTGGGATTGAAATCCCGGGCAATCTGGAAGGGAACAGGAGACCAGGGTGTGTCCAGGTGGGCTAGGCTGGGATCCAGTATCCCCATCCCGCCAATTTTTGGGAGTGAGGCGGGATCCAGCCTGTCCCTCTCTGCTCCAGAAAGCAAGAAAGTGCCTCCTGGAGATGATCCTGGTCCGAGTGGCTCTGGGAAAACATGGAGAAGGCTGTGCCAAAGCCACTCCCAGGGATTTAAACCCCCAGACTGAGGCTAAACAATTCCAAGTGGACTCCAGGAATCCCAGATGGCACTTCCCCTGCTCCCAAGGGTTGGGGATACTCCTCCAGCTTTCCTGAAGCTCCCACTGCTCCCAGTGTGCTGCTCCTCAGAGCTGGGAATGCTCCTCTAGCTTTCCTGAAGGTTCCAAAGCTTCCCCTGTTCCCAAGGGCCAGGAATGCGCCCCCCAGCTTTCCTGATGGTTCCAAAGCTTCTCCTATTCCCACCCTGGGAATGCTCCTCCAGCTTTCTTGAGAGTTCCAAAGCTTCTCCTATTCCCGCCCTGGGACCATCCCGGGATTCTACAGACAACTCACGAATGAGGCCCTGGAATGGATTCCCAGGAATGCTCCCCCCAGCTTTCCTGATGGTTCCAAAGCTTCTCCTATTCCCACCCTGGGAATGCTCCTCCAGCTTTCTTGAGAGTTCCAAAGCTTCTCCTATTCCCACCCTGGCGATGCTCCTCCAGCTTTCCTGAAGCACCCAAAGCTTCCCCTGTTCCCAAGGGCCAGGAATGCTCCCCCCAGCTTTCCTGATGGTTCCAAAGCTTCTCCTATTCCCGCCCTGGGAATGCTCCTCCAGCTTTCCTGAGACTTCCAAAGCTTCCCCTGTTCCCAAGGGCTGGGGATGTTCCCCCAGCTTTCCTGAAGGCTCCATCCCATCCCACCCCACCCCTGCTCCTCCCTGGAAGATCCATCCCACGGGGACCCCCACAAATCCTCCAGCTGGCTCCACTCCAGCCCAACTCCTCCTTTCCTGCCCTTCCCTCCCCGCTGCCCTTCCCGGCGCCGCTCCCGCACCTCCTCGAAGTTGCCCTCCATGGGTTTGTAGGCCAGGAGCAGCACGGAGCGCATGAGGTCTCCCACCAGGATGAAGTCCCCCTTGGTCTTCAGGTAGAGGGCCATGATGTTGTTGTAGTGGTTGCACTCCGTGCGCAGCTCCTTCTCCGCCGTCCACTCGTAGAGCCGCACCTGCGGGATTCCCGCTGGGATCGGGACACGCTCCTCCAACACCCGCCTCGCACCAGAGCCACCGCCGTGCTCCCGGCCCTTACCGTGCTGTTGATGCTGGCCAAGAGCTTCCCGTTGAATTCCACCATGGAGTACACGGCTCCCTTGACCTCCTTCTCAGCCAGGCTCTGCAGCTTCCCTGGAACAAAGCCGGGAATCACACTGGGGGCTTTATCCAAAGGGTCGGAAGTCGAGGGGATGGCCCTGAACTTGCCTTCCCAAAAAGCTCCCTCAGAGGGACACAGCTGATATGGGAATGGCGGGGGGAAAAGGAACACAGGAACAGCACAACATGCAAAGGAAATCCCAGGATCCAGGGCTGGGGAGGGATTCTTGGGCTCGCATGCTCAGGCTTGTCCAGGAGATGTGGAAGCAAATGCCAGGATCCAGGGCTGGGAAGGGATTTTTGGGAAGCAAATCCCATATTCCAGGGCTGGAGAGGGATTCCTGGGCTTCTCCGGGAGATGGAGAGAAAGGCAACACACTGGGACAAACCCCGTCTGCGGGCACTTCCCTTGGGAAAAGCTCTGCCTGCTCCAGGGTGCGAGGAGCTCACCCAAGCAAAAAAGTGGGATGTTTCCAGGCGGGAAGCCCTCATTCTTACCATCGGAGTAGTGGAAGACGACGATCCGGCCCTGCTTGGGCTCAGCTTCCTCGGGATAGACCATGGCAGTGCCCACAATGAAGTAGGTGTTGGGATCTTTTCCCAGCTTACAGGACACCAGGCTCAGGGCGTACTCATTTTGCAGGAATTGGTGAGCATGGAGCACTGGGCGGAAAGTGGGAAAAGGAGAAACTTCGGGATCCCGGACATTCCCTCTCCTGCTCCCCACCATCAACCCGTGCCATTCCCTAAACCTTGGGGTTGATGCTCCTCCAGGAACACACAAAATCCCGGATTTGCACAGGTTTTGAGGATCACCACGACCTCAACCACGGGGTTTTTCCAAGTGGGAAAAGCTGGATTTTGGGACAGGACAGGTACCTTCGAAGGTGTGCTGGTCTATGATGAGCAGGTTGTGAACTTCCACCTCCTCACCGAAGGACGTTTCGTGCGGAGCGGTGCTGCTGGAAAACAGCTTGGAGGTGCTCACACTGCTGGATAAGGCCTGGGAAACGGGAAAATTCATCAGATCCCGGTGCTGCTCGGCATGTCCACACAGCCTGGGGCAACCAGGGAGCAGAAGGGATGGAAGAGAAGGTGGAGTAAGGAATGAGTAAAGGGACATGCTTCCTGCTCCCACAGGGAGGCTGAGTAAGGGAACTGTGGCTTCCAGAGGCGGATCCCTGGGAAAAGGAAACCCCCGGAGAGCACAGAGAAGCCCATATGGGATACGGAAGCAGCAACACCCAAAAATAAAGGGATCACAGGGAAAGGGGCATGGGAAGCAGGAGCTGGTCACCCCCATGGAGAGATCCACAGGCCCATTCTTGGAAGGAGGAATTCCTTCACAGCTTTGGAAGGGAAGACTGGCAAGGAAAACCTGGATTTGGCCTGGGGAATTACATCCCCATGGAGCAGGGCTGATGCAGGCTGGAATCGCAGATCCCTGTGATAGAGGGCTGATCCAGGCTGGAATCTCAGATCCCTGTGATACAGGGCTGATCCAGGCTGGAATTGCAAATCCCTGTGATAGAGGGCTGATCCAGGTTGGAATCTCAGATCCCTGTGATACAGGCCTGATCCAGCCTGGAATCGCATATCCCTGTGATAGAGGGCTGATCCAGCCTGGAATCTCAGATCCCTGTGAAACAGGGCTGATCCATCCAGGCTGGAATCTCAGATTCCTGTGATACAGGCCTGATCCAGACTGGAATCTCAGATCCCTGTGATACAGGGCTGATCCAGGCTGGAATTGCAGATCCCCATGGAGCAGGATGATCCAGGCTGGCTCTCACCTGGGTGCTGGCACTGGGCCTGAGAGCCGTGGTGCCTCCACTGGCATCCTGCACCTCAATCCGACTGGAAAGCACCCCAAAACACTGGGATACCTCCTGGTAGCAGATCTTCCTGCAGGATAAACAGGAGAGCTGGGAGAGGCCATTCCAGGGAAGCCCTGGAGGCAACAACACGAGCCATTCACTCCCTGCCTGAGCCCACCCCACAATGGCCACACCACCCCAACGTCCCCACCCCAGGAATCCTCATCCCAGGAATCCTTCCCAGCTCACCTGGGCGACTCGTAGAGGGGAACAGTGCGGATGTGGAGCTTCTGGATCTCGTCGATGGTCCCGATGGTCAGGGTGCTGTTATTGGCCAAGGCCAAACTGCCCGAGGGGGAGAGGCGGAAAAAAACATGGAAAAGAGGCACGGAACAGCAAGAACCCCTTTGTGCTCCATGTCCTGGCACATCCCGGAGCTCACCTGTCGGGATATCCGTCGGAATTGAGGGGGCACATGTAGTTGACCTCCTTGAGGTTGACGTTGGAGAAGACCAGCTTGTGGTTGCTGCTGTAGATGACGGTGGGACGGTCGGAGCAGGCGAACACGTTGGTGGTGGACAGCGACCGGAATGTCCTCAGGACCGTGGGCTGCGTGCCCAGGGTCACCTTCTTCCGGTCGCTCAGCGAGCCTGGATTCAGGGAAAACAACTGTCGGGATCTCCCATGACAGGAGAACAGCCACTGGGGTCTCCTGCGGCACCTCGGGACAGAAGGAGTGCAAAAAAGGCGCCCCGAGTGTAAGGATCCCAGCTCCCTTCTCTGCAGGAATCCGCCAATTCCCACCGCCCACGGCTAGGAAAGCATGAAAGCCATGCAGAGGGATGCAGAGAACATGGAAAAGGAAAGGCAAAAGTCACCTGTCTCCAGGCTGAGCCCGAAGTAGAAGAGGGCTCCATCCCCCAGGGCACACAGGAGGTAGTGGCTGCTCTCAAACGTTGTCATGAGGATGGAGCGTGGGATAATCTCTGCGGGGAGAGGGAAAAAGGATGGATGAGGCCACTCAGGGCTTGGCCGGTGGCTGCCACCATTCCCCTCGGGAAGCTCCCACCTCCTCCCAGCATCTCCTTGTGCAGCAGCTCGAAGGACGGGAGCTTGAGGATGCGGGCGGAGATGTCGGTCCAGAGCCCGATGGCGCAGAGCGGGGACATGCCATTGGAGTCTCCCAAGGGAGTGATGTCCAGGCAGGCCACCTCGTGCTCCATCTCCGTGCAGCTGGCAGGGAGGGAGGAGCACAGGCAGCTGTCACCACCCCGAATCCCAAGGCTCCCGGGGCGCTGGGGGTGGGACGTGCCCCCTCACCTGATCTGCCGGAGCTCCTGGGGCCGGATTTCCAGGTAGAACAGGGCTCTTCCCACGGCCACCACCACCTGGTTGGTGTTGCAGGAGGCGACGCTGATGTTCTTCCCGTTGGGCTCCTTCCACTCGCTCACCAGGGATTTGGGCTCCTGGCTCACCAGGCGCACGGAGGCGGACGTGATCTGGGAAGAGAGCAGGGAAAAATCACGGAAAATGCAAGCAAGAACTCCCCTCTCTGGCTCTGTATCCCTTAGGAACCCAGGACCCCATTTGCTGATCCCAGCATCCTGACAACACCGCAGGTTAGCCCCAGGATCCACAGGGATCACCAGGAGAGTCATATCTGCGTCTCCCCCGAGCCAGAATTACCTGGATCAGCTGCTGATGCGCCACATTCCCGCAGAAAAACGTCTGCTGGTCGTCCACAAAACCCGTGAGCTCCGTCTCTTCCACCTCCTCCCCGTTCAGCATCAAAACCCTGGAAAGGCAAGGGAATTCCCATTAATTCCTGCTCCGACATGTGGTGAAAGCTCTGGAGCAAGGATCTCCCTTTACCTGGTCTGGCCAACAAAGGAGAGCACCAAGGTATTGTCCGTCTCCCGGTGCGGATCCGACCTCAGTGGCCACAAGCCTGGAAAAAGAGGCCACAATTCCTCACACAATTCTGCTTAATTCCACATCCCAATGGCGTCCGTGCCCGTGATGTCCCCCCTCCAGGGTGGTGGGACACCGTGGGTCACCCCCCTCACCTTTAATTCCTGGCAGGTCGATGCTGGCGTGCTCGTGAATTCCGATGCCGTTGCGGATGATCCGCAGGGATCCCTCTTTGAAGGCGCCGGAGCAGGTGACCAACTGCAGGAAAAGCAGGTGGGATGTACCAGCCATGGCTTGGGAAGCTTTCCCACCCCTCTGTGGGCTCACGGGGAAATGGGGAACCCATCTTAGGGCCACGGGATCCTGGAATAGTTTGGCTTGGAAGGGACCTCAAATATTTCATCCCTTTCTGTGGGATTTCCACATTCCTTTTGAGATCAAGTTGCTCCAAGTCCTGTCCACCCTGACCTTGGGCACTTCCAGGGATGGGACATCCATAATCTCTGTGGGTATCTCCTCTAAGGAATTTTTTTTAGCAGCTGATCCTTCTCCATGGCACGAAAGCAGACCCTTTCTCTTGGATATTCATGGATATCCAGGAATTAACCTCCTAGCGCTCCAGGAAAATATTTAACACAATCCCAGCACCTGGATGTGACTCCGAGATCCTCCAATAAACAATTTGTAGCCTTTTCTTTTCCTTTTCCAGGGAAGCTGTGGCTACCCCACCCCTGGAATTGTCCTGGGGGCTTGAAGTAACCTGGGATGGTGGAACGTCAGGTTTCAAAGCAGATGATCCTTCCAACCCAAACCATCCCGGGATTCTACAGACAACTCACGGGTACACCTGGCCAGCCTGGGAATTCCCCAGGAGCGAAGGGAGAAAATCAGGATCAGGGATACCTGTCCTTGTCCTTGTCTCTCCAGGTCCACCACGCACATGTCCACAATGGGCCCCAGGTTGGTGAAGGTCTCCATGGCCACCACGTAGGATCCCTGCTCGTTGCTGTCCACGTTGAGCTGGGAATAAAACACTGGGATAAATCTCTGCCTTCCAAGGAGCGGGATAAAAAGCGCAGGTGAGGAGAAGAGCGGGAAAATTTATCCACACCCCCAGGTTTTTGGGGGGAATCAAGGCCAGAAGGAAGCGGCCACGTACCTTCACCAGCTGGGAATCTCCAAGCCTGGAGCCAACAAACACCACTCCGTTATCCAGGTAGGTCAGGCACTCCGCTATGGATGTCTGGGAATTCGGGAAAAAGGCATGGAAAAATCTCTGAAATACCCTGAGAGCACCACTACCGAGCTGTTTATCCAATGGGAAATGCCTGGGCACAGGAAGGGGATTTAAGCCCTTCGCAAATCCCACAGAGTCCGAGCTTCTCCAGGGAAACAGCGTGGAAGCAATGGGGAAAAAAAACTGGGAAGAAAATGTGAAAACCGGGAAAAGGGTGTAAAAAATGGGAAGAAGGTGGGAATTTAAGAAGGAATTTTCCAGCAACCAACAGCTTAAAGCTGTGAAAAAATGGGAAGAATCACCATCCCGAGATCCAAAAGGAACACAATTCCTACACGGAGCCTTTCCGGGCTTGGGAGAATCCCAGGAAAGGCAAGTCCTACCTCTCCCAGAAGCTCCACACGCAGGTCCTTCAAGGTGACAGTGCCATCCATCTGCTCCTCCTTTTCCAGGAGCAGCATGAAGAGCCTTCCTTCCATGTCTCCCAGCAAATACCGGGATCCGTTGGGATCCACGCGGTTGTGGCACACGATGGTACTTTGCTGCAGGGAAAGGAGGGAATTCTTGGAATCCACTGGAACAGCCCCAAAGCTGGAGCTCGGGTGACTCATCCCCTGCTTCAGGATCCCAGACTCAGTATCCCAGAGCTCCAGGCTCCTATTTTTCTATCTAAGATTTAGGGTTCTTTCCTTATTTCCAGCTTAAAAAGGACCTTTGGCCGGTAATTCCAGCCTGGAGCAGCACCTCAGCTGTGCCATTGCTCCCACTAAATGTGCGAAGTGGGCTGTTATTGCCACAAAACCAACCTCCATCTCAAAATCCCTAAGCCTGTTCTTCTCTGTCTCCCAAGTCTCCAAGGGGCTCATCTCTATCTCCTGCCTGAAATAAAGCCACTTGGAATTCTGCCCAACCCACGCATCAAATCCCAATTAATCCCATTCCACGGGGCCCAAACATTCCAGGTTTTGCCCCTTCTCCAAGAGTTCTGCAGATTGTGGATCCAGAGACGACTGTTTGGGAAGCCAAACCCCAGGAAGTCCAAGCACTATCAGGCCACACCTAGGATGGCAGCGGTTGGAATTCCTGCCCGCAAGGACTAGGAAAGGAGGAATTCTGCGGGGTTCAGGACTGGGCAAGGAGGAATTCCATGGGATTCAGTCCTGGGTTTCCACATCCACCCACCTTGATGATGGGAGGAGCGATAGCCAGGTATTTATCCCCGTTGTGGTAGGTGATGGATTCCTGGCCGATGATGATCGCGCCTCCGAAGGGCTCCGGCACTGCGGGAAGGACAACAGATATCCCACCAGTCTTTCCCCGCATGGAAAAACTGAGGCATCCAGGCTGGGGGGGGAAAAAAAAAACCGGGAAGGAAGATCTTTCCCCCACCTGCAATGACCATGGAGGCCTCGGCCTCCACGTTTTCCTGCTTCCAAGGGCCTTTGTTGAATTCCTTCTCCCGCAGGGACACCTCGTACGTCTTCACGTGCCGGCCCTGGGGGTCCTGCAAGAGAAGACACGGGATCCCAGAAATAAGGGAAATTCCACCTCCTCTCCTGCAACACCAGCATTCCAAGGAGCTGGAGAACCTTCCCTGCTCCCCCTCTCCCTTCTCCCTCAAACCAGGCTGGTGTTCTCCCGATGTTTTCCATGTATAAACCAGCCTCTGGATAAGTCTCTGTGCCTAGAGAGGCTGGAAAGCATTTTTCCAGTGTTATCCAAGGGATTTTCTGGGATTTGTATTCACCTGGCAATGCTGGAGCAGGAATATCACTATGAAATATCACTTCTAGCTCCAGCAAACCTTCAGGAATCCATTTTTTTCTTATCACATTCCCCCTTTTTCTGATCTCTTCTCCTGGTTTTAAAACTTCCCAAGAATTACCCCAGTCCCTGCTGCTCTATTCGGTCCAGCTCCCGGGATAACAGTTAATAAATAGAAAAGGAATGAAGGCAGCTGCTTGGAAAAATCCCCCTTTCCACAGGCAGAGATCAAAATAATCCAGACCTTTACAAGATCCCGCTCATGCTCCAAGGCTTTTTGAGTGTTAGACGTGGAATCTTGGAATCCCTGAGGTTGGAAAGCCCTCTAATCACCCAATTGTTCCCTCAAATGCCAGGTGTGTGGTGCCAAAGTGGTTTCTCCCCCATTCCTTGACTCAGGAATAATTTGGGAGGATGCAGCAGAGCCCAAACAGGGAATAACAGAATCACTGCTGCCATGGGACAACCTGGAATTTGGCAAAGGAAAGCTAATCCCTGGCTTAATCAGCACAGCAATGGCACTCTGGATTAAACCCAGGGTTTGGAGAAGGCTTGGAATGCCCCTTCCTTGAGGAGCTAAGTGATGGAAAAGATTATGGATCATGGATCATCTTTACACTTGGAGCTGCCTCACAAGTGCCTTGTTTTTATGGAAAGGCTCAAGTCTTGCCCTGGGAAACAAGTGATCCTGGATCTAATCCAATTGCTGGAACGATCCATGAGCTCCCCCGGAGAGCTTAACAAGGAGAACATTCCCACCCAAGGCAAAGCTGCCTGGGAATTCTGTGGGAAAGCATCACTTCCTCTCTCCCAGAGCTGGGAAAAACATGGAGCTTCAAAATGAGCCTGGCAAGAGCCGGAATCACCCAAACTAGCCTCTGGAAAACCTTTGGAGCCATCGACTCCACCCTCCCCCTGGATTTTCTGTGAAAGAGCCGTACCTGGTAGACGAAGCAGATGGTGGGAGCCTGGCATCCGTAGAGAAATTTCACATCGATGACCTGGAGCTCTTCCAGGCGGATATTGAAAGCCTTCAATTCCTTGTTCTCCCTGTCCAAGGGAATGACCTTGAAGAGGCCGTCGTAGAGCCGGAGCCCGATCATCCGGCACTCGGGATCGATGATCCCGATGATCCCGGTCTCGGAGGGGCGGCCGATGCGATCCTGGGGGACAAATCCACGGAGAAGGGAAGGCAAAAGGGGATTAGTGCTGGGAAAGGATCCCTGAGGGGCTCCAGGAAAACCAGCCCCCAGAATTCCAGCTGGGAAGCCAAGCCTAAGGAGGAGACGCTCTTCCACCTGGAATTGCTCCCACACCGCTGCTTCTCTCCTGGGAATGTGGCACTCTGGGATCAGCCCCTAAACCCGGTTTTCCAGCCCCAACTCTGCACTGGACGATCCAGATAAACCACATCCCTTTCCTGGTCTCTGCTTTCATATCCATGACCAAACAAACCCCTCCCAAAACCCAGCTCCCACAGATCCCTGGGAGTTCCTTGGCGGAGAATGACTTTGGCACCTCCACGTGTCCCCGTAGCACGGGAACATTAAGGACTTCTCCCAAACATTCCCGACAAGAGACTCCCACCTCCACCTCCTGCCTATCGTTCCCAACACTACCCCAGCAAACAACAGCCATGAATTCCCAAAGAACTCATTTCCCAGGGAAAACCGGGCCTTACAATTAGTTTGGGGAACTAATTTTCCTTGAATTTCATTTAGCATCCCGTATTTATTATTCCCAAGAACACAGCTGTGTCCAGGTCTAAGGAAGGAATCTCTTCCCATGGTAAGGGGTGGAACTGGATGAGCTTCAAAGGCCACCTGAACCATTCCAAGATTCCATGTGCTGTTTAGATGAGATACTGGGAATAAATTCTTCCCTGTGAGGGTGGTGAGGCCCTGGAATGGATTCCCAGAGAAGCCGTGGCTGCCCCATCCCTGGAAGTGTCCAAGGCCAGGTTCGACAGGGCTTGGAGCAGCCTGGGATAGCGGGAGGTGTCCCTGCCTGTGGCAGGGGGTGGCACTGGATGGGATTTAAGCCCTTTCCATCCCAAACCATTCCAGAATTCCACATACTATTTAGGTGAAATATTGGGAATAAATCCTTCCCTTTGTGGGGTTGTGAGGCCTTGGAATGGATTCCCAAGGAAGCTGTGGCTGCTCCATCCCTGGATGTATCCAAGGCCAGGTTGGATGGCAGCACCGTTCCCTGCCCATGGAAGGCAACAAGCTTTCACTGGATGAGCTCTAAGCTCCTTCTTCCAACCCAAACCATCCCAGAATTCCACAAATCCTCCCAGAGACCGACGACAACTCTGGAAAGCACCCAAAGCACCACGTGACTCATCCCAAATCCAGCGGCACCCGCGGCACCCCCAGAAAACCGGCCCCAACGGAGCGGGCAGGACTCCGCCGGGAATTCTGGGGATTCTGGGAATTCCCCGGGCGGGCACTCCCTCACCTGGACGTTGCCGTGGGCGCGGGTGATGATGTCGATGCTGTCCCCGCTCTGTTTGTACTCCAGGATGCAGGCGTTGTACTTGGCCGTCAGGATGAACAGCAGGTCCTTGCTCTCACCCTGCGCGCAAAACCGCGGTTCCAGACGCCGCCGAGCTGGGAAAACCCCTCCTCCCGCCCCCTTCCCC